>JAOPHQ010000085.1:0-17500 GCA_030340625.1 Merluccius polli | reverse complement strand
CCTTCTGTGCAGAAACCACGGCTCTGTGTCAGTGAGCTGGAGCTGCCACATTGGATGACATGTGTGTGACTGTGGCTGTGGCTTATGAGCTAAAAGGGAATGAAGTCAACAGGGGACTGTGGTGATCTTTTTTGTCAGTGTCAAAAAACAGGGTGTTTGCGGCCTGTCAAGGCCCTGTCCAGAATCACGCACTAAGCCCCCCCCCCACCCACCCTTGAAACATCACGGTCACTGATTATTTAGAGAAGCAGGAGCAAGGCCTTCGCAAGTGGTACGACATTATACAATAGTTCACACACTCACACTGTGTGTGAGAAGACACAGATTATTTCCTTTGGCTAGAGAAACCTTAACAGGCACCTCACTAAGGTGGTTGCGCTGCCCTACCTAGTGAAGTGGACATTTACCAGCACACAAGTACAATTAGGAATAAAAACAAGTTCATATAGACATACAAGACACTCCCAACTCCCAACAGTTGCCCTCTTTTATTCTTAAATAATAACGAAACGGACAGGAGTTGTGAATTATAAGGGTGCTCCGATCAGGATGTTTGGGGCCGATCACTGATCCCTGGAAGCAGTATTGTCCGATACCGGTCACCGATACCGATCACTGATCACCGGTCACCGGTCACCGGTCACTGGTCACCGATCCCCGGTCACCGGTCACAGGGTCTATTTGAAGCCTTCTATCATGTAGCATTATTTATTTATTTAACTATTCTCAACAACATTGTATATTAAAGGGGCAGTCAATCATATAGTTAAAGCAGTTATAAAGGTTACATATTACAAATGTGGAATCATTTTATTTGTTGCATGAGAAATGATGACTGTGACTAAAACAGACCACAAGGTAGTAGTAAAGTTTTGACCAGAGTTGCAAGTGTCACATGGAAGTGTCATAAAAATCATAAAGTGAACGTAAAGTGCAGTGCAATGAGTTTGTCAATGTTGTTCAGTAAATGGTTCAAAGTTAACATGTGATAAGTTTTATCAGTCCTTTAGGTGGCATGTGTGTGAAGTCAATTTGTAATGAGTGAAATGGTGCACATGGCGGAGGGAGAGCTTCGTGTTTAGCAATTGGGCGTCCTGCATTTGTTCTTTTGGCCGAAATGTGGAATGCCATGAAAATGTCGGACAAGCGAAGGTAACGTGCTTTCTGGAAGGGCTATCCGCCCATTCGCGTCATGCAATGCACCATTATCATCCGGTGTCGTTGAGTGTTTGTGCCAAAACGCAATGTCAGAGGGCAATGCCTGAGATTGTAATAGAAGAATGTCGACTTGTGGCGGTGTGTAAACAGAAGATAGCATATTATACATTGGATAAATGGAACAAGGAGTCAGGAGTCAGCTTCCTTTGCTGCCAACTGTGTCTGCCAAGTCATTCCCTGCTATTAAATCGACATTTCCCTGGTTATGAACCTTTACTTTAACTATAGCAACTGATGAAGGTAGAGTTATAGCAGTCAATAGGTCAGAGACCAGAGATTGGTGTGATATTGGTTTGCCATCAGCAGCTTTGAACCCCCTTTGTTTCTATAAGCTGCCGAAATCATGGACACCGCCAAACGCATTCCCTGTCTCTACCCTTCTGCAGAGGTGTAGATTGTAAATCGGGCCTAGCTGATGTAGTGCTTTCAACGTGTGTCATGCAATCATGTTTAGCAGGTTCCAAATTGGAAGTATGCAACAGTTTGTGAAGTCGCAATATTGAAGGCTGGGGCGGTTTTAATAGTTAACCCTACTGTAGATGTCAGTGTGGCAGTGGAGTCTAACCACCCGCCACATCAGTTGCTTTTACTGGGGCCCTCCGAGACAGGACACGGGTCGATGTTGGTTGAAGTATGCGTTTATTGGAGAAGGCACGATGGTATTCGCCGAGCAGATGTAACGTGCTGCCATGACAGTGGCTCTCTCCTGAGTGTGTGTGTTGATGGCTGGTTTATCCTGGGTGCCATGATTGCTCATGCACCACAGGTGTGCAGCCCCACCCAACCCAGAGTCCAATCAGTCTGACTCAGGCCAGGTGAGGCTGTAGACCAGCTATCAACAACACACACTCCACAAGTCTGGGCTTCCCTGTTTAGACTGCTGCCCCCGCGACCCGACCCCGGATAAGCGGCAAGAAGATGGATGGATGGATGGACACTCCACACACACACTCCACAGTCAGTACTACCTCATAATGGCTGCTACGCTGCGCTGTGTTAAAATGTTGTTCAGGATTGTCAACACTCGATGTGACGTGTAAAATCAGTGGATGTGATAATACAATTCTTTCAGAATCCTGTACCATCAGTGCACATAATGCCACCGCGCGAAGACATACAGGCATGCCTTGGATGACATTGTCTAAAGATTTTGAGAGCTGCGCCACTGGTCTGTACCCTGACCCGCGTTCCTGAGCTAGCATCCCCGCTAGTGGTTTGACCGGGAGAGAATAGTGCGGTAGTCCCAACGCTGGAGCCGAACACAAAGCATCCTTTAGCGAGTCTAAGCGAGTCTTTAGCGAGTTTTTTTGTATCACTGGTCGCAGCATCTTGTCGTGATGAGAACAGTCAGGCATCCATTGGCTTTTTTATTCATAGACCGAGGAACGGACTTGATGACCTAGACAATATCAGCGGGTGGAGTTCTTTGTCCCTGGGCCTTGGATAACAAAAACCCCAAATAGGTCATTGTAATTTTGAGAGTGATGCTTTGTGTCCTTCGTTTGTGTCCTTCGTTTGAGAATTGGTTGTCGTCAACTTACTGAATGAGTGTGCGTCCTGATGGTGGAGAGAATGACACCAGTGTTAGTGTTACAACCGCAGAGAATGCTGCCAGAGAGTCGACATACCCTTGTGGCAATCTTGTCCATGTGTATTGTTTACCTTTTATAAGCGAAGGCGAACAGTGGCTTCGTGTCTGGGTGCACAGGAATACTGAAAAATGCAGAACATAAGTCTGCCATTGTAAAATGACTGTTGCAGGTATCGCAGTGGTATGTCGTAGGTGTGGTAGGAACAATAATGCCTTGGTCTAATAGAGCATCCATTACCAGAGTCCTTTTTGTGTGATAACGGGTACTGTTTACAATATACCAGTGATGTCTGTGGTTTCCGTGCGACAGTGTATGGAATGCAGTCAATGAATCCTGTTTGATTTTTATGTTCAGCCCAAGGGAATAATTAATGCTGCCATAGTTGCAGACGCGAAGATCGAAGGACGCAAAGGCGACGTTATCGGTAGTTGACCTGTGTCGTTTTGCAATGAGAAGTCAGCGCCCAGCAACTAGATGTCACCATCATTAGAAGTGGTTAAAAATCATATCCGGAAAGACAATTAGCTTTGCCAATTTGACAGTATCTTTTGGATTACATGTTTTGCTGTAGATACGTATGAGGGCTGAAGGAAATTGCCATGTTTATATTTGGCTCTATTGAGAGATTGATCAGTGTACGATGATCTGGTGCTGATATTTGCAGTTGGGTTGTTGGTTCGGTTGACACGGAGGCGACACATGCCGTGTTCAGCGGAGTGGCTAACAAAAATCCAGATTTATTTAATGTGAGGGTCATCCTAATGTGTGCATTAGGTCCCGGCCTAATAGATTAAAATAATTTGAAACCCTTGTCATCAGAGCTCCTTACGTCAAGTGGACGAGTCTTTGGACACTCGACGTAAGGATGAATGCACTTGTTACAGGTCCCTCGTATTGCTAGTATAACAGGGGGGGGACCCGTAGCTCCACTATCTACCAATAGGTCATGTTCACAACTAGGGTTGGGTTGGTATAAAAAAATTCAAACCGGTTCGATCTTTGGCCAATCACCGGACCGGACCGGTATACCGCATTTTACCACTTGGTGCCGCTCCGGAGTCGGTGGCGGTAATGCAGCTACACTGTGCTTCACTAAATAAGAAGAAGAGAGTATAGCGATTAACGCTCTACAACTGAGTGACACATCATGTTTTTATTTTTCACAACAACCATTCAACTTCTAAAGTTTAAACATCAAAATAATAAATAAAATTCGATTTAGGCCGATTGCAACTTGAGAAACTGTTTACACCTCTTATCTATGTTTTTCGGGGGTACCTCTTTCGTCGGGTTCAAATTCAAAATGTTGCCATATGGGCGCAGTTTTAGTTTTCTTTGAGACTAACTCTGCCATGTCTCGTCTCGTCAACAAATACAACATCGCCCCCCCCCACCTCTACTGACATTTGATCTCCTTCAAGTTGCCGGCTCGGCACTTATTGCCCGCAATCTGTGACATTAGTGGCTCCTTAAGTCCGCTTATAAACAAACCTAACACTATGTTAATCACATTGTCATATTTCTTATTACTAACACAATACAAGTTGGATCTAGGCTCCTTTTTTATTTGCTAGAACGTCTCATAATGACAAATGCCGGTTCAGTCAGTTTGCATGAAATCAAACCAGTTTAGGCTCGTGCATCGGACCGGACCGGGAAAACCAAAAATCGACCCAACCTTATTCACAACCTTTGATTGATAATTTTACGAGAGGCAGATGTTCATAGATCTACTCAATTGCAAATGTAACATGTGGTGCACTGGGATTACACTCTCGAGTTACGGCTTGTTTCCTGTTTCATTACAAAAATATTCTACCGAATATCTTTTTCTACAGTGGCCAGTCCACACAGTGTTGATTTGAAACCTTTACAGACACTTTTTTACCATTTACTTGTGCTGGCCGAGTTTGTGTTCGCCAATTACACGCTTACAGATCCCCAGCAACATGATTTGTCAAAACAAATATGAAGCGAAAAACATTGAACCACCCCGTTAACCCAGATTTGAGCTCATCTGCCATACCAAGTCTGATTTGTGAGACTAGAGGGGACTATTAAAGATTTAATATTAAAGATAGATATTTATTAATATTTATAGTTTTCCTTAGATATTTCTTATGTAGGCCTACAGCACAAAAGACAACTCAGCCTGTATCTAACACTGAATAAAGACATAAACTGGGGGGGGGTCATTGTTCAGAAGGCCCCTCTCATATTATCACTGTGCAGCGGCGATCCACCGTCACCTTGTGACCCAGTCCATAAATCTAGTGCCTGAGAACCAGGAGCGAACAGAGCGTCGCTGTTACCTCTGCTGGTCGGGTTACACCGGGTGGCGCAGGTTAAACTATGATGTCAGCCATCGTGACAGCCTTCATTCTGCTCAAAGGCGCCCCTCGTCCCCCTTGCCTCCCCCATCCCTATCCCCAGGTGTTTACTGGGACTGTAACCCAGGAAGCATTGTTTTTCTCTTGGGGTGGCTACTGCTTGAAACTCAGATTGAATGGTTTTATTCCTGCCCCCTGACAGTAATATAGAATGGTGTATTGGAGTCGTTCTCAAGCTTGTCTGTGTATCCTAATAAATAAATGCTTATTCTGAAGTAATACTGCATATTGATTAGTGTTTTTTCAAATGTTGGCAGGCATCCCCCCTCTGGGTAAACTAGTGGTTAATTACCACAATAACTAATATTATCCAAATGTCATCAGTTTCGTCATCTATGATGGTTTGTATTGGATTTCCGATATTAAAAAAAATGAGATGACAACAGCACAGATGCCTCAGCACAGCAAACAGTGTTGCTTGGAAGCCTGATTGTGTGTGTGTTTGTGTGCATGTGTGTGTGTGTGCATGTGTGTGTGTGCATGTGTGTGTGTGTGTGCGTGTGTGTGTGCGCACACGTGCGTGTGTCCGTGTCCAGGTGTCTGTCTGTATGTATGTGTGTGTCCAGCATGTGTGTGCTTGTGTGTGTGTGTGTGTGTGTGTGTGTGTGTGTGTGTGTGTGTGTGTGTGTGTGTGTGTGTGTAAACGTGCCGACCCATGCTGCCTGCGTAAGAGGACAGGAACAGTGGGCCAGTCTTCCTGCTCGGGTCGTGTTTCTCCAGGGGTTGCAGCGCGCCCCTCCCTCCTCCTCCTCCTCTGTACACAACACTGCCGGCATTCACCGTACCTTTAGGATTAACGAGCTCTTATCCTTTCAAGTATGTCATGGCCAGAAAAGTGTGGGGGAATGAATGCAGCGTTCCCCCGCATCAGGTTGCCGCTGTGGGCACTGCAGGGGGGGTGGTTGGGGACAGAGGGTGGGGGGGGGGGGGGGGGGGGGAGGGGAGCCCTGGGTGTCCGCCGTCTGGACTATGTGCTTGTCTGTTCTGCTTTAATTGAACAGTTGTCTCCATTCCTACGCAGAGTTAAACAGAGTGGTGACTGTGACACTGTCACATTTCTTGTCTTTTATGGGCTATATCTCATGCCCTGGTAAAAGTCAGAGACGACAGCCAGACGGTCGTTTTTTTGCTAGGGAGGGAGACACGTTATCGGCACCCTGAGATCCCCAAAGCAACGGGAGTGTTGCGCTGTTTCGTACTCCTGCGCTCCTCTTAGTGGATGGGTTGACAACTGATTATGTATCTAAATTGTATTATTTGATTCATTTTTGGGGTGGGGCTGCTGGATGTAGACAATGTTATCATAGAACAATAAAAGCAACACCAACACATCACAGGCAACCACCGAATCACCTGTCGTTCGCCTAACCGTTATTTTCGCACTAATTTGTCTCCAGGCCTGCTGTTTTCTGTTGATATCATGATAACTACGGTTAGTAAAGTCGGCCTGCCTCTCAATTCATCCGATTGGACAATGGGAAAAAACGCAAATGACGTAGGGCGCTTTTGTGCTCTGAGTTGAAGTTTTTTTCAACTCGAGGCATTCAGTGCGCTGCTGCAAAAACACGAGGCGCATAGAGCGGAAAAACGTGAGGCGCTCAGCAACGCAAAAGTGGTGAGCAAAACACTTCACTCTCATTCAGTACGTTTACATGCACAGAAGAAACCCGATTAAAGCCATTGCTCGTCTATGCTCCGCAACTGGTCAACTGCAATTGTCCGCGTATACATGGCGGCGAGTAATCCGATTCATTGGCCGGAGCATGTAATGCCCCGGTACGATAGGTGGCGCTGTGCCCATTTCAACTAGTGGTAGTAGAGCCACCGGTTGACCCCTTTACGTCACCAGCAACAACAAACTCATTCGAGAAAGCGATGTTTCAGCAGACAGCTGTCAGTTCACTTCGGGTGATAATCATTTCTCCGCCGCTCCACTGTTCCTCTCGGTCGTCCGCGGAGCGGTCCGCATACGACCGAGAGGAACAGCGGAGCGTCGGAGAAACGATATGGACCCGAAGTGAACTGACAGCTGTCAGCTGAAACATCGCGTTTCAGTCTGGACTTCAGAGAGTCAAAGCCGAAGTTAATTTCCCCCAATTCCTTTTCCCCATGGGCGAGATAAACCCGACTAGGAGTCTTTACTTGTTGTGGACC
Organism: Merluccius polli; assembly: GCA_030340625.1. Classification (NCBI taxonomy): domain Eukaryota; kingdom Metazoa; phylum Chordata; class Actinopteri; order Gadiformes; family Merlucciidae; genus Merluccius; species Merluccius polli. Next base: position 10,146 of record JAOPHQ010000085.1, on the reverse strand, counting down.
AGAGAGTCGGAGAACCCGACGCAGTCTGTAAGATTCATATATCAGAGAATACCGCCGTCAGTTCGGCCGCGGCGCAATGAATGAATAAAGATCGTAGTTATTTTACAACCTCGTTGATGAGCAACATTTAGAAAAACATGGACTTTAAATTCAGCCTTGGGTTAAATCGAAGCGTAGTGTGTACTGAATGCACGTTGATGAAGATACACTCCTATAGGCACGGCACCGGCTTCCTCCATCTTCTGCGCCAGCTTTTTAAATAAATCGCCGACCCAAAGTTAGTTGACAGCTGTCTACTGAAAACATTTCTCCCACCAGAACAGCCCTGAATGAATGAATAAAGGTCGTAAACACGTCGGGAGAAAAAAACATTTATTTTGACAGATGTGCCCGAAGTCACTACTTTACAACCTCGTTGATGACCCACATTTAGAAAAACATGTACTTTTAATTCAGCCTTGGGTGAAATGGAAGCGTAGTGTCCGCGTGCTTCCACCTTTAATGAATGCCATGCGCGCTCCCGCGGCCGGGACACAATTCTTATAGCGCCACCTTTTTAAATAAATCGCCGTTTCTCGTTATCCCTTATCCGACGGCGACAACAACAACAACAACAACAACAAGACTATCGTCTCCTTCTACTTCCGGTTCACGGCCCCGGGAAAAGATCTCGAGCATGCGCAGAACGCAATTCAACGGATAATCCAATCCGACTGGTTACATGCACGGTTTAGTCGGCTATGGATCGCATAATCTAGGGGTCTTAACCTGATAATGAGAGGGTCGACTCGAACCGATTTTAACCTGATTAAGGTGTATACATGCATCTTAGTAATCCAATCATTGTTGGGTTAAGCCAAAAAGTCGACTTTCTTGAGTGTCATGTAAACGCACTGATTGAAAACAATTACAAAATAGCCACCCCAGGCTGCTTAAAAGCGCTCTGTCTGATCTAATAGTGCATTGGAGTGCCACAGATTCCCTCTCTAAAGTATTAAGTGAGTGGCGGAGGATGACGTCAAAAGATTTATTTTGTGAGATTATTTTTTTGCTTTAATCCATGCCTCCAGTGATGGATAAATCTGCTGAATATGCAGCATATAGCTTCTCCTATGTCACCACATTAAGTCACCAACCCATATTTTATGAGCAACTAACAATGGAGAAGATGCAACAATCTATTTCATACTCCACATCCAGGGCCGAGACCAAAAAAATACACACCTAAGAAACGGTACGGCTTCAGTCACTCTGCTGTGATGTCGAATTCACTTCCAGCTAAGCACATATAATTTATGTCCAGGCTGTCTAATGTTACCATAGATGGGAAGCCACTCTGCCTTCTTCCAGGCAAGATGAAAAGAGTGAGGAGTAAGGGGCTGGTGCCTGGTGGCTCTTGTGTATACTCGGAGAGACACCCCCCAACCTACACACCCTGAAATGCTTTCAGAAATGACTGTCTTCAAACATACAGAGAGGAACGTATTGCACTCATTCTAATGTCCTACACACACACAGATGCACACGCACACACACACATGCACACACACACATGCACGCACACACCATAATTCTACCACAGAGAAACTCCAACTTACAAAGAGTCTTTGTTCGTCAGTGTCAACATGTTATTTCTCACCCATCTTCAGGCACGCAGAGTCACTTCTCAAGATTTCTTCCTGATAATCAAGGGAGTTTTTTCTTGCCCTTTGGGGAGCTAGGGTTAGGGGGTGTCGTAAATGTGGGGTTTGTGAAGCCCTTTGAGACTGTAACTGTGATTAAGGGCTATGCTATACAAATAAAATTGACTTGACTTGACTTAAAGGTGTTTTATTGTGTAGTGCAAGTATGTTAAATGTAGGGCTGTCGTGATAACCGCAATATTGCAATACTGCGCTATTGGCAAGCCAACCGGCGGTTGCCTGCCAGCAGGGGATGGCAAGCAACCGCCACAACCGCTATGCTCACGTTTTTTTGGTTTTTTTTCATGAGGCATTTTTCTCACTGTCACGGACAATCATCTCCGTGTCCATACTAGGGATGGGCACGGTTATTCGAATATTCGATTATTTGAAATTACGTGGGTATTCGACTGATTTTTAAAGTTAATTAAATATTATTAATTAGCTTTATCAATTACATATTGTTCATTAAACCTGTATACTAATGCCATTTAAAATATCTAAAGTAGAAAGAAAGAAAATACACAATAGGAAAAGGATGGTTTCGTTTCAACTGTGCGGATTCAGTCTACTGATTTCGAGGGTTTTTTTCCTTCTAAAATGCTCAAAAAATTGAACAAATTGGATTTGATTTATTTGTCTAGTAGATGGGAAACGAATACATTTGTATAGTGAAGGCCAGATCACGTAAGCCCTTCAGGCTACATTATGAGTGCTACAATTATTATTATTTTTTTGTAGTTTGGTTATTTGGTGTACTACATTTCTTTTAATCTAATATTTTAATATTGATATGCCTTCAAATGCCCATCCCTAATAATTATTAATTTGGCATTTCATTGAATGCGCAAGGGAGACGGACGAGAGGAGAGGATGGATGTGCGCTCCGACGGGAGAGCCACACTTTCACATTTTCAGATCACGACAATGTAAGTCCAATTGATTGATATTGGCCGCAACATCAATAAATTATTAGCTTTTTTGGCACCTCTCAATATTTAGGGTACAATGCAGCTGCAAAGATTTTGCGCTGCAAATAGGAACATTTCTACCGCATTTAGCACCAGCAAGGTGTTCATTTCTGATCCTATCAGCGAATCTGAATAATCGATTATTCGCTCATACCACCCACCGATTATTCGACCATGAAAAATGTGAGTTGTTCACATCCCTAGTCCATACCCAAGAGAGCTCAAGCACCGAACTCACACGCTACCGACAGGAGGAGCCCATAGGCTCCAACGCAGATCCACATGAGAAATGTGTGTAAAGTGTGAGTGTGTAAAGTCAAGTGTGAGTGTGTAAAGTGTGAGTGTGTAAAGTGAGAGCATGTTAAGTGTAAGTGTGTAAAGTGTAAGTGTGTAAAGTCAAGTGTGAGTGTGTTAAGTCAGTGTGAAAAGTGTGAGTGTGTAAAGTCAAGTGTGAGTGTGTAAAGTGTATCATTCTTTCTTTTGCCCTCATCTTAGCTGTATCACTTGGTTGCGTCACTGACTTTTTTGCTCTCCTTTCCTGATTCTCTTTCTCTTTTCATGACCAGCGGGTATTTTAAATTATTTTGTCTCCCTATCATCTCTCTTCCAAATGACCTGTGGAGACAGCGCAGTTCGTTGGCACTGCAATGCACCTGCATCAGCATTGTGGCCTATCTGCTGGTTCATTTCTGCTTAGTATTTTGTGTATAATAATGGCATTCTTTGTATTAGTGAGATTGTATTTTCCATATTTTGCAAGTATAAGTACTAATTATATTAATTATATCATGCCAAAAGATGCTGCTATAAAGTGATTACACTGTTACTACAATATATTTATTCAACAGGTTTATGTCAAGCACCTTCTGCAACGATACTTGGCAGAGAGCGGCCTATGATTAGCCAACCCACTTAGCTGTCTACTTACCAGCTCTACCACATAATGCTACACAATTCTGACTCACAAACTGTCCTCAAACATATGAAAACATATTCAATAATGTCAATAATGATATATTTCTGAGTAAAACATGTACTTGATTTGATTGGGTCGTGCTAAAAGTGATAAAACCCCACAGCAGCTAGCTGTGTGTGCTAGTCTGTTGAGGGCTCAGTATGAGGGGGAGCAGATAGATGAGTTGTAATGGTCAGCCAGTGCCAGCAAGACACACAGTCTTGTGCTCAGACACAAAACAAATTAGCTGTAGATATATGCTGATAAGATTTGGGTGTAAAAAAAATAAATATAGGCCTACTTTTTTGGTATATATTATATAAGCTTACATGGTAGAAAAGTACATTTTCAATTCATTGTCTGTTTAATAAACCCAATAGCGTTAGATCTAGACAGAGGACCTTGACTCTAATGAACAACCTGTCTGCAAAATATGCAGACAGCAGGCTGCACAGTCCAGAGATGCTCTACAATTACTGACAGCCCAACAGTACCATATTTAAACGAGACAATATCAAGGTAAATGGTATAAAGATGTTATGGAGGACGACGCCTGAAATACACACTTATGTAGTTGTTTTTGTTGTCTTCCGATATCTGAACCACTTCTTCCAGGAGCATAAGACGCTCTTGAGGGATCTAGCCCAGAGATATGCTGCTTCATTAGTTTGGAGACTATGTGAGTAACTTGAGAGAAAGATTTAATTCTGTAGACATGAGGCAGTTCTGAATTTCACCTCATGTTGAGAGAGGGAAGGGGGCGATGCGTACGTGTTTTGTGTTGTGTGTGGCGTTAGCTAGCTAGCTAGCTATCAATTAAGCCCTCCATTAGATTAAAATCTAAACTTGCGCGGCCTGTCATCTGGTGATTCTGTTTGAAAGTGTTGGCGCTAATGAAGCTTTGCAGCTAACAGCTAGCCAGGATTCAAACCAGCCCCTAGCTAGTGGTGCCCCTGTGCTAAATATAGACATGCAGCAAAGGGCTGAGTGTCCGGGGGTCTATGGGTCTGCCCCCCCCCCCCCCCCCCCCCCTCTCTAGAAACAACATTGCTATATTGCACAAGCCATCCTAACACACACACACACACACACACACCGTTACATTACAGTTAAGCCTTTGTGGCATATTTTTTTGGTTACAGTGTATGTCACACCTTCAGTTCATTGAAGAGAGGTCCATAGGAACATGTCTCTGTTTTTTTTACTTTTTTTGTATTGCTTACTAAGAATTTATATTATTAGCTGATAATATTCTGTCAGCTAACATAGCATTATGTATAAATAACATGTAATGGCGGCTACTGCACACAAGGACAACGATATTTTGTTGTTGATTTATTTTTATTTTTTTACAACCGTCTACATCCACAAAGCAGGCAGTGCCGGCAGGCAAAGACGGTTCCCAGGGAGAATGGCAGAACATCAGGGAGCGATGTGGCCATGCCCCCAGCACTGGTCTTGGCACAAACCCTATAATGCTCTGGCGTAGTGGGTAACAGTCCAGAGGGCCCCTGACCTCGCTGTCTTACCCGCAGGCAATGCAGTGCAGCTGGCCAAGCAGGCTGTCTCTCAAGCTTGTGCAACGAGTAACATGGTCATTTACAGAGAGGAAGGAAGTGAGGACAAAAAAAGAACCCGACATCCACAGTGATGGAGAGTGGAAGTGTTAAAGGACAAGACCGGTTTAATGTGATGTTTCTTTTTGTCAACATCCCCCAGTGAAACAACGAAAAAGGACGTTTTTATCCTGTTTACTAAAATATCATCTGCCCAGTGATTAGAGGATAGATTTAAGGTGTCGACCATTTAAAAAAAAAAAAATAAACATGGAAACAGAGCAGTCTTGTTTCTTTGGTCATCAGTATCCCTCCTTACATTTATTTTGTTCCCTGAAAATCTACGTTAAGCAATTACAGGGCAGGCGATGAAAGAAGGATGGAAATATTGCTGTTTTATAAAATAGATGTTTTATCTCAATGAGACGAACCTGGTTCAATGTGTGTGTGTGTGTGTGTGTGTGTCTAATGGAGAAAGAGACAGACTGTGTGTGAAAGCAGGTCAGACAAACGTATGAGCAGATGGAAAGGAAGAAAGATCTCAAGTGTGGCGCAATTGCTTGCTTATGGCCTAGACTCCTGCTGGTCACTTAAAAGCAACAAACAAACCAAAAACAACAATTTTATTTATAAATTGTTCTTGTGAAAGAACGCGGTTACCTTTAACAGTAAAAAACATCACAGCCACCCACCACTGCAGTGCAGTACGGTACTGGGCGAGCTCTTGGCTGTGCGTTTCATATTGGTACCCATATTTCTTTCTGCTGCGTGGAAGGGAGATTTTTTTTGGATTGCAGCATGTTCACTAACCCCTCTCTCTCTCTCTCTCTCTCTCTCTCTCTCCTTCTCTGGCTCTTGCTCTGGCTCTCATTTCTCTTTATTGTTTTTGCGGTTTGCTTTTTTCCTGATTCCCTCCTCTCATGCGGTCTCATCTTCATGGCTGTAGGTTCAAACATCATCAACAACCTGGATCCACCCCAAGCATGAGAAAAACGACTTGCAGGGCAAAAGATGCAAGCGCCCATCCGTGCATGAAAAAAAGACGCAAGATGAAATATCCCAAAAAGGCGATACAAAGCCTGCGGTTTTTGCGAAGCGAGGTTCACAGAACTGCCATCCAAACCCAGCTTAGCCAGATAGAAGCGCTTCGCTGGAAGTGAAGGGGATCAGTCATGATAGCACCAATGTGAAATATAACTATGTGTTCTGTCCGTCTTTATTATATACAATATATTAAGTATACCAAATATGTAAAATGTCTCTCAAACCAATATGTCTCTTGAATTATACAATATATAGGCCAAACACTAAATACAATTACTGCGTTCTTGTGTCTGAGATGCATCGCCATGCGCACATGGCTAGCATTTTCAACTGCTTGATTTGTTCGTTCCTAAATTATGTCATTAGAAAGGTTAATGACATTGTTGGCATTATTATATCCTACCTTGTCTCCTAAGGTGGCCTAAATTAACAATGTAGGCCTTTCCTTTTGTAACCCCTCAAACATAAAACACTACAGCCGTTCTGTCTGGGGCATAATATCTACTACACTTGGTAGGCCTAGTAGGGTACATTGTGTGACTTATAGTTAATAGTAACCGATATGTGACTTGATGAATACAAAGCTACATCTTCCAAATGCAAGACGTAGCTTGAGATTAAACTGTCTGTCAGTCTGATGAATAAGTTAGCTGTGTATTCTCAAAACCAAAAATATACCCATGTAAATATAGAGAAAATAAAAAAAGAGGAGAAAAAAATCAATGAAATATTTCAGCCCACCACTCGCCAATAAAATAAAATAAATTAATACTGCAAGCAGTCTCGAAAGTTATTCAAAGCCCAGACGCACCACTGACCCTAGCGACCGCCCTTTTCCAGTGGTTAAGGGGGTGGCCTCTATGTGCCTACCTAGTTTCAAGGCCCTGGGTCATTCTCAAGTGGACTTGTGATTGATTGAATATTGCAAAATGTATTAAAATGGAGACTGTGCCATATTTTTTTGAGCTATTGACAAGAATTTGTATTCTAGCAATTGGTTAACTTAGCAATTGGATGTGCTTGAAACTTGTTCTTGTGAAATCCTTACTCTACTGATAGCGGTTTACTGTTGCACTTTTTCCTAACAAATGTACTTATTGTAAGTCGCTTTGGACAAAAGCGTCTGCTAAATTCCCTAAATGTAAATGTAAATTAGGTACAATTGTTAAGGGGGTTGTCTGCTAATGTAAATAATTGTATTTCCACATAAGTTGGCAATTTCTTATCCCATCAAAATTATTTATATAACTTTTAATCAGACATGTCCATAGAGCATGTGTCCATAGAGCCAGATTTAGTGTCATTTTGACAGGTGGTTATTTAGAAGATTTTTGAAGTTTTCCCAAAAGTTTCACTCAACAAACGTCCAGATGGACCGTATGGGGGGGGCAGGGCAGAGCGTTTAACTTTGACTGCACATTATAGTGCCCCCTATTGTCGAAGTGGTACCAAACTTTTTGGAGACCCGCTTACCAGGAATACATATGTCGTCGGCAAATTTGAAAACTTTTGAGCGATCAGGGGCTGAGCTATAGGGGCTAAAATTTAATAATAATAAGAAGAAGAATCCCTAGAAATACAATAGGTGTCCACAGTTTCACTGTGAATACCTCGTAGAAAGAATATATAAGCACACCATATCATGCGCCATGTGGAAATAGGCAGAGCTGGGTTGGGGGTGTCCTCGCGGGGCCGGCCCTCTACGCGTACCACGTAGTCACACAGATGGGTGACAATGCCACAACCTATCCCCCTCACCCCCAAGCTCCCCGTTTCCGTGGCTCGGGGCCATCTTGACCCCATCCCGAAGAGTAATGCGTTCATACACAGCGGCTCTGTTTTGCTAAATAAAAAAAGCTCTGTGTGGGAAACATGGTGGAAGGCAACGCTCTCCTGGCTCCCTCCAGACCCTGTGAGATACAGCAGAGGGATACAGTGGTTGAACAGGACATTAAGATGTACATTCAGCATTCCTCATGTGTGTCACAAACCGTCTCTTGTTGGTGACGGTAAACTCAGATATATTAAACCAACATTATTGGTCTTAATTAAGTTGAGCATCTCTTATATCAATATGTCCATTTCGAAAATCGAGCTGAGCTACATAGTTCATGTCAACCTAGTTTTTTTCAGGGTACCAACCCTAGTACCAACACCTTCTCACCCAGTACCCGCCACCCCCTGCGCCCACAACCCTGCCCAGCAGCCTCAAGTGACTGAACCGTTGACAATCTGCAGACCTGCTATCCCAGATAGTGACGCCACTCCGCACGCGTTAACCAACCGAAATACAACTTTTTGATTTGACCCGTTGAAAACTGTTCATTATGAGCATTCGCTTTGAAGTACCAACCAATCACATGCATCAGGGGATTTCAAGTTTCCACCATATTCTGCGATATGGATAAAAAGCGAGGGAGGTAAGGGTTGTCTCTGCAGCAGTGCATTGCCATGCCACCCCACTCCACTGCCACTCTCTCATCTCTGGGCGTGTCAGAATGCATCAGTCAGGAGAGAGAGAGAGAGAGAGAGAGAGCTCCTATGGTGACCTCAGGAAATGCTTGCTCTGTCATCTGCATCCAGGGGGGGGGGGGGGGGGGGGGGGTTGGTGGGGCGGGGGTGTTGACAGATAGACGGTCGGACAGATGGAACAAGGGAGAGACAGAGAGGGAGGAAGGGTTAACAGAGAGAGTGACCAAGGTGTGTGACATGATGAACTGTCTTTTGCCCCCTCTCCAGACTTTTACCAAGATATGTTTTTACTAGATGTCAATCTAATATCTTAATCGAATATAGCAAATATATGGGAATCTAACTATCATTACTTTTTTACTTATCTTGTTGATACATGCTGGATGTGCCGAACACACGTAGGTTGGATGTGGTGTGTGTGCATGTGTGTGTGCGCGCACGTGTGCGTAAGTGTATGTGCATGTGGGTGGGTGTGTGTGCGGGAGCGTGCGTGTGTGTGTGCGTGCGCGCGACTATGTCTCCCGTTCATCGGAAGGCCTGGCATGCACTGTGCGCCCTATGAGCCAAAGGTTATAAATATGAAACGTGTCTTCATTGGCACCCTTCTAAGTCTCTGTACTTGTTTAAGTTGATGGATCCTTTCTTGTCGTGACTCTCCCCCCCCCCCCCCCCCCGCGGCAGGGCTCAGCCAGACCCCCCGTTACAGTACCAGTACCAGGGGGGGGATTTTCCACTTGGTATGTGGAGCCAGATCACACCTTCAGAGGCCACGATTTGTGGGGATATTTAGTCTCTTCATGGTGTTGCACATGGTTGTATGTGTGTGTGTGTGTGTCTCTGTGTGTGTTTGAGAGAGACGGAAAGTTCACACATAATATAATATCATCAATTAATATAACACAGCCTCATAATATGTTTGACTGTCAGTAGTTATCCTCAGTTGGAGACGAAGGCGCTTCTGTGCCAAGTCATGTCTTTCGGTCAGTCATATTCAAGTGGTTGCCTCTACAAAAAATGTGTTTGTGTGTGTTTGTGTGTGTGCGCGCGTGCATGTCTTAGCTTGCTTGTAAGTGGGATCTGTGTATGTGTGTGTGTGTGTGTGTGTGTGTGCGTGTGTGTGTGTGTGTGTGTTGGGGGGTGGTGGTGGTAGCAAACTGTAAGGGACGCAGAACAGCTGCTTGTTGAAATAACATAGTGGCTAAAATGACTGCACCCAATAGGTCATATTACCCAGCCATGCTTTTAATAGGCTTTTCAGGCTGGAGAGAGTGAGAGAGAGAGTGAGAGAGAGAGAGAGAGAGAGAGAGAGAGAGAGAGAGAGAGAGAAAGATTAGAACGGAAAACAGTAGCATGATCAAATGTCCCCGGTAGATTAAAGTGTTTTACAGGTATGTTGACAGAAGGATGTGTTGACTTTGTGCGCTTTCTGAGGGGGTTATTGTTGTTAAAGTGAGTGTCTCTCTCTC
>JAOPHQ010000084.1:0-53994 GCA_030340625.1 Merluccius polli | reverse complement strand
TTATTGTTCAGTAATTGTTGACATTGTCTTTTTGAATCAGTTCATTATGATGAGCATTCATCATTTATTAAGAATGTATTAATTTATTTACTATGCGCTTCATAAAAATGGGCAAACAAATATCATTCAGGTTCTGTTTGACTTCTAAAAAGTACAGTGATCATTTACTAAAACGAATATTTCTATTTGAAATGTGTTTGTGTGTTTAAAACATCCCGTTAAAGATTTATCTGTAGTTTTTTTGGCCGAATGGTGAAATGAAATATAAGAAAAGGGAAGTGAAACAAATAATGAATAAGAAAAGTTCTGCCACCTGACAGTTGGTGAAACATTGAAATGTGTTATGAATGAATTGATATGAATTCCCCACATTACAGTCAACAAGTCCAACTCTTGGTGAATGTTCATGTTCCCTTCCCTCTGTGCTCCCTATGAGTGGGGATGTTACTGAGCCTGGTTGTCCACTTGTCTCCTCTCTCCTCCATTGGAGTGGTGCAGCCCAGGCTGAGCCTCCTTCCTCCCTCCACAGTGGAGCCAGGAGCAGGGCAGCGCTACACTGCTGTGTACGGCCAGCGGGGGGCTTCCCCTCGGACTGGGACGCTTGGCTGGAAGGTGGGGGGCAGCGGCGTGTCTGGGGGGGTTGTCAGGTAGTCTGGGGGTCCCTGGGGAAAGATGGCCGCTACAGCTGGGAGCAGCACCTTGACCCTCCCTGCAGACCGGTGGAGGAAGGGCGGGCTCAGTGAGCTGTGAGGCCAGTAAGAGTGGCCAGACGCCTGTGGCTCAAACCCTGAATCCTGACCAGTGTTGAGAGTAGAGAGGCTCCAGCATGGAAGTACTGCAGAATACACGTCTCCTCTGACACGTCTGCTTTATATCTCTCTGTCTAAGGCAGCGCTGCAGCTTTTGATTATCTACATTCATATAACATGTCTTTGATCCTTTAGCATTATGCTTTCTGGTTTTGACCCCTTGCGTGGATTTGTCACATTTAATAAAGATGTCGAAAATGAATCATTTCTTGTCATCATTTCCAATCGTATCGCTGTCCTTTTCAATGAATGTTACTTTAAAAGGGTATATAAAAACCTCAGTTATATTTCTTACTAAAACAAGGTTCACTTCCATTTTGGATGAAGGGTTAAAGCTATGGTGTGCTGAGCAAAGTGTTGTTCAGGGGGATGTCCAGGTTTCCGCAGATACCAACTCAGAAACATGCAAAAGTTTGTCTGAAAAGACCTTCAGTGTCTCTCACCGAGACATAGGAACCCCAGCATGCTGAGTGGTGGAAACGGTAACATATTCATAATGTTCATATGAGTCAAAGACCAAACGGACATCGCTAAAAGATGCGGTTCGGTAAACGTATTCTGTGAGCCGTGAAGTGTTGCTATTCAAATGATGTCCAGTTTCAGCAGATGTGCACCTGTGTCTCTTGAGTGACAGGAAGTCAGTGGAAATGTAGGGCTGAGGCTTTCAGAAGAGTCTCTGGAGACTCAGTGAAAGCAGTATGTGTGTCATTGTCCACAAAGCAGCTCAACGCTGCCCTCTTGTGTCTCATCAAAGACATTACAATAAAGAGTGATGACCTCAACTCTTTTCAGGTCCGTCTTCAGGGGGAGCTGTACTCCCGCAGGAGCAGGAAGGACTAGAGGAGGAGCAGGAGAGTAGGGACTAAAGGAGGAACAGGAGAGACTAGAGGGGGAGCATGTTGGCCTCTTGCAACATGTGAAAGGGCCCACACACACTCGAGGCCACACTCTGGATCTGGTTACATCTAAAGGTGTTAACATTTCTTCTGTTGATGTTAAGGACTTGGCTCTTTCTGATCTGCAGTAGCTGTAGCTGTATGTAACATGTGGTAGTTGAGGTATAGCTGTATGTAACATGTGGTAGTTGAGGTATAGCTGTATGTAACATGTGGTAGTTGAGGTATAGCTGTATGTAACATGTGGTAGTTGAGGTAGTAGCTGTATGTAACATGTGGTAGTTGAGGTATAGCTGTATGTAACATGTGGTAGTTGAGGTATAGCTGTATGTAACATGTGGTAGTTGAGGTATAGCTGTATGTAACATGTTGTAGTTGAGGTAGTAGCTGTATGTAACATGTGGAAGTTGAGGTAGTAGCTGTATGTAACATGTTGTAGTTGAGGTATTAGTTGTATGTAACATGTGGTAGTTGGGGTATAGCTGTATGTAACATGTGGTAGTTGAGGTAGTAGCTGTATGTAACATGTGCTAGTTGAGGTAGTAGCTGTATGTAACATGTGGTAGTTGAGGTATAGCTGTATGTAACATGTGGTAGTTGAGGTATAGCTGTATGTAACATGTGGTAGTTGAGGTATAGCTGTATGTAACATGTTGTAGTTGAGGTAGTCGCTGTATGTTACATGTTGTAGTTGAGGGTAGTAGCTGTATGTAACATGTGGAAGTTGAGGTAGTAGCTGTATGTAACATGTTGTAGTTGAGGTATTAGTTGTATGTAACATGTGGTAGTTGGGGTATAGCTGTATGTAACATGTGGTAGTTGAGGTATAGCTGTATGTAACATGTGGTAGTTGAGGTATAGCTGTATGTAACATGTGGTAGTTGAGGTATAGCTGTATGTAACATGTGGTAGTTGAGGTATAGCTGTATGTAACATGTGGTAGTTGAGGTAGTAGCTGTATGTAACATGTGGTAGTTGAGGTGTAGCTGTATGTAACATGTGGTAGTTGAGGTATAGCTGTATGTAACATGTGGTAGTTGAGGTATAGCTGTATGTAACATGTGGTAGTTGAGGTACAGCTGTATGTAACATGTGGTAGTTGAGGTATAGCTGTATGTAACATGTGGTAGTTGAGGTAGTAGCTGTATGTAACATGTGGTAGTTGAGGTATAGCTGTATGTAACATGTGGTAGTTGAAGTATAGCTGTATGTAACATGTGGTAGTTGAGGTAGTAGCTGTATGTAACATGTGGTAGTTGAGGTATAGCTGTATGTAACATGTGGTAGTTGAGGTATAGCTGTATGTAACATGTGGTAGTTGAGGTAGTAGCTGTATGTAACATGTGGTAGTTGAGGTATAGCTGTACGTAACATGTGGTAGTTGAGGTATAGCTGTATGTAACATGTGGTAGTTGAGGTATAGCTGTATGTAACATGTGGTAGTTGAGGTATAGCTGTATGTTTCATAATGTTGAGGAATATAATGCTGGTGCTGGGTTGAGGCCCCTGGTTAGAGCAGCTCTGTGCTCAGCGCTCTGTGTCAGAGTCTCTTCCCCCTCAGCAGCTGCAGCAGGTTCCTGCTGTAACAGCTCAGTGTCACGCAGTCTGACTGAGGGAGGTTTTTGTACGGCTCTCTATCACTGTGTCAACACATAGACACTGGGTAACGTGGAAACTCTGACAGTGATAAACTGCTGCATCTTCAGGCTGGACGCCGCTGATGGTCAGAGAGAAGTCAGTGCTGCTTCCACTGCCACTAAACCGAGCTGGTGTTGGTGATACAAGTTGGGTTGCATCCTTTACGATGAGCTTGGGGGCTTCTCCAAATTTCTGTTGGTACCAGTACATACCGTAATTTCCAGCACTCCATCTGAAAACTGCTGAGTCGGTTTTACAGGTCAGAGTGACTGAGGATCCTGGAGTAACAGACGCTACTGGTGGTGTCTGAGTCACAGTCTGACTGCGGGTTCCTATAGGAAACAAGCAAACAAGACATTGAGTTATCCAGTAGAAAACACAAGCAGACAAAGAAGGGTGGTCCACATGTGGATTGAGTGGAAAGAACCAACCTGTTAAGGATCCACAGACCACTGTCCAGAACAGGAGGCTGAGGGGATTCATGGTGACCACGGTTTCTGGGGTGTTGAGTGACAGCTCAGAGTCCTGCAGTGTTGAACTCAGAGGACTTTAAACCCTCTCAGAAGCCCAGTTTCAGCTGAGCATGCAAAGCTTCCTCTATATGGAAATGACCTGTTTCCACTCATCACACTGGGGCTGAGAGTGGATGCAGACCTTCTGGGAGGACCTCTGGACCTCTTCTACATTCACACTTTGGGAATACAAACATAATTTTGGAGGAAACAACTGGAATTCATAATCTATAACTTATTCTCTGAATTAGGCTACCGGTAATTGCTGCTGGTTTGTATGAAATCCATTGCTTATATTTAATTCTGAAAATACACAGATGCTATATAAATATTTCTAAAGAGATAATGTATTATATCTGTGTGTAATTACTGCATGAAGCCGATGTAGATATATTACAAAGATTGGCTGAATTTTTAAGAAGTTGCATTTGTTGTTAAATTGTACTGAAAATATCGACATAATACTAAAAGTTTTATAAAAATATATGCAGGATCTATATTTTATCATAAATGTTCTTAAGTTAAAACACATCAATGACATTGCTAACCATAACTTTATTGGATTGAATCATTGATTCATGTTTCTGTGATAAGTCAGTGTGTGCCAGTAAGCTGTGTCTTCATGTGTGGGAGGTTTTTGTACAGCCTCTTAATGAGGTTGTATCACTGTGGTTGACTTTTGGTGGAGGCACCAAACTCACCGTTGACTGTAAGTACAAGGACACTTTTCTCTATCTGACTTATTAATAACTTTGAAAACTATGTTTTTATTAAAAAAGTTGAGAAGATGTTAAGAACTTTTTTCCTTTTTATTGTATAGATTTTAAGATGTTGTATCATCGGATAGGTCAAGGACAGTGAAAATATATTATTGTTCAGTTATTGTTGACATTGTCTTTTTGAATCATTTCATTATGATGAGCATTCATCATTATTAAGAATGTATTAATTTATTTATTTTACTGTACTATGTGCTTCATAAAATGGGCAAACAAATATCATTCAGGTTCTGTTTTGACTTCTAAAAGTACAGTGATCATTTACTAAAACGCATATTTTATTTGAAATGTATTTGTGTGTTTAAAACATCCCGTTAAAGATTTATCTGTAGTTTTTTGGCCGAATGTGAAATGAAATATAAGAAAAGGGAAGTGAAACCAAATAATGAATAAGAAAAGTTCTGCCACCTGACAGTTGGTGAAACATTGAAATGTGTTATGAATGAATTGATATGAATTTTCCACATTACAATCAACAAGTCCAACTCTTGGTGGAATATTCATGTTTCCCTTCCCTCTGTGCTCCCTATGAGTTGGGGATGTTAACTGAGCCTGTTGTCCACTTGTCTCCTCTCTCCTCCAGTGGGAGTGGTGCAGCCCACGCTGAGCCTCTTCCTCCCTCCACAGTGGAGCAGGAGCAGTGCAGCGCTACACTGCTGTGTACGGCCAGCGGGGGCTTCCCCTCGGACTGGACGCTTGGCTTGGAAGGTGGGGGGGCAGCGGCGTGTCTGGGGGGGGTGGTCAGATAGTCTGGGGGGTCCTGGGGAAAGATGGCCGCTACAGCTGGGAGCAGCACCTTGACCCTCCCCGCAGACCAGTGGAGGAAGGCGGGCTCAGTGAGCTGTGAGGCCAGTAAGAGTGGCCATACGCCTGTGGCTCAAACCCTGAATCCTGACCAGTTTGAGAGTAGAGAGGCTCCAGCATGGAAGTACTGCAGAATACACGTCTCCTCTGACACGTCTGCTTTATATCTCTCTGTCTGAGGCAGCGCTGCAGCTTTGATGATCTACATTCATATAACATGTCTTTGATCCTTTAGCATTATGCTTTCTGGTTTTGGACCCCTTGCGTGGATTTGTCACGTTTAATAAAGATGTCGAAAATGAATCATTTCTTGTCATCATTTCCAATCGTATCTCTGTCCTTTTCAATGAATGTTGCTTTAAAAGGGTATATAAAAACCTCAGTTATATTTCTTCTAAAACAAGGTTCACTACCATTTTGGATGAAGGGTTAAAGTTATGGTGGTGCTGAGCAAAGTGTTGGTTGTGTGGATGTGCTTGGACAGTGTGTTCGCTGTGTTCAGTGGACCAGAGTCAGTCATAGAGCCACTGCTGCTGAAACCACCGGTGTGTGTCTCACTGACTTTGTGTCACTTCCTAAAATAGTAGTTCAGGGGGGATGTCCAGGTTTCTGCAGGTACCAACTCAGAAACATGTAAAAGTAGGTCTGAAAAGTAAGTAAGTAAGTAAGTTTGACCAAAGTGCTGTACAATGTCAATAAAAGGCAAATAGCAAAGATAATACAATATAACCATACAATTTGACCATAAGTCCTCATATCAAGTACAAAAAAAATGTCAATAATATTCAATAACAGGGCACACCACATAGACAAGAACAGGAGGTAAACGGTTAGGGGGGAAAGGAAGGCCAGGGAGTAAAAGTGGGGTTTTAGCCTAGACTTGAAGGCAGAAATGGAGGGGGCGGATCTAATGTCCTGAGGAGGTGGTTCCCACAGACGTGGAGGCGGCGACAGCAAAGGCTCTGTCCCCTCTCTGCTTGAGCCGTGAGCGCGGCACATGCAGAAGCCCTTTGTTAGAGGATCTGAGAGACCTTTGGACTGAGTGGAGCTGTACAAGGTCAGTGATGTAGGCTGGGGGCCAGCCCATTGAGTGCCTTAAAAAACAAATAATAAAACTTTAAACAGTATCCTAAAATGAATGGGGAGCCAGTTCAAGGAGGCCAGAATGGGGGTGATTGTGCTCACGCCTCCTGGTGCCAGTTAAAAAGACGTGCAGCTGCATTTTGAACCAGCTGTAGACGTCTGAGTGAGGATTCGGGGAGGCCGAGGTAGAGGGAATTGCAATAATCCAGCCGTGATGTAATGAAGGCATGGATAACTATCTCCAGGTCTTTATGAGATAGGAAGGATTTGAGGCGGGAGATCACTCTGAGTTGGTAAAAACTATTTTTGACCACATTGCTAATCTGTTTGTCAAGACAGAGTTCAGAGTCGAGGATGACACCCAGGTTTCTGGCGTAAGGTGTGACAAGTGAGTGAGGTGACCTAAATTATTTAGAACAGTGCATCTTGCCTTAGGGGGACCAAAAATGATGACTTCTGTCTTGTCGCCCTTTAGCTGGAGGAAGTTGTTAGCCCATCCAGTTTTCTGATGTCTTCAGACAGACCAGCAGAGATTGGATGGATGGGAGATGTTATGCTTTCTTATAATGTCACCCAGTGGGAGCATATACAGGCTGAATAGCATGGGACCCAGGATGACCCCTGAGGGACCCCGATAAGAGACAGGGGCAGATGACGAAGAGAACTGGCCTATAGAGACAGAGAAAGTCCTATGTTTAAGGTAAGAGCTGAACCAAAGTAATGCAGTCTCCCTAATGCCCATCTGCTGGTCCAGGCGGGTGAGGAGGATGTTGTGATCTACAGTGTCAAAAGCAGCGCTAAGGTCCAAGTAATATCAAGATGGCATTATCACCAGAATCCAAAGTGAGGAGCAGATCATTAGTTACTTTAAGCAGGGCAGTTTCTGTGCTGTGAAGGGATCTAAAACCTGATTGAAAAGGTTCTAGTATGTGGTGGGGTGGTCAGAAAGGGAGTCAACTGTGACAAAACAGCTTTCTCTAGAACTTTAGAAAAAAAAAGGAAGCTTAGAGATGGGGCGGGTAATTTTTCAGGCATTTAGCATCAAGGTTGTGTTTTTAAGCAAGGGTTGGCAACCGCAACCGCATGCTTAAAACATGTAGGGACAGTGCCGGATGTGAGGCATGAGTTTAAGAATTACCTGAATTGAGGGGGCCAACTGCATCAAAAACATCCTTTATAATGGAGGAGGGAATGTCATCATGGGGGGATGCAGTGGGTTTCATATGCAATACTAAATCCTGCAGTTCAGTGAGAGAAATTGGCTGAAATTGGTTAAAAATAGCAGGTGCACCAGAGTAATCTGGTGGAGTGGGTGATGAGGAGGGGGTGAACAATGATCTGATGTTCTCTATTTTATCAGTGAAAAACTTGAGGAATTTCTCGCAGCTATCGGTACATACATCAGCAACTGGGGAGTTAAGAGGGTTGATAAAAGAGTTAATAGTGCTAAGTAAAATGTTTTGGTCTATTTGAGTGTTTGCTAATCAAATCAGAGAGGTGCTTCGCCCTGGCTTTTTTTGCTGCTGCCTGGAAGGAAACTAGTGCAGTTTTGAACATTTCAAAGGAGACAGTGAGGTGATCCTTTTTCCAATTCCTTTCGGCTTTACGGCAGGCCTGTCTGAGAGAGCGGGTGGCCTCATCCAACCAACATTGAGATTTTTGCTTGGGGGCGGGTAATATGTGAGAGGAGCTACAGAGTCAAGTATGGAAGAGCAAGAAGAGTGAAAAAGGCTTACTAAATCATACGGGATAGAAGAGGACGATGCCGCTGTTTGCAATGGTAGATGCAACAGTTTTACTGAGAAAGCTATCAGAAAACTGGGCTGCAGTAAGAGAGTTTATATGGCGAGAGTAACGACCTTGAGCTCTGACTGTTGCGAATTAATAACATGTATCATCAGGCTGTAAAATATCTGCACATAGCCAGGAGTAGAAATAAATATACAAGTTGTAGTAACTGCAACCTCAACACATGATGGCGCCAAACGATATACTGGAGGCGGCGCTTAACGCTGGCCATTGTGCGTCATGGAGGCCACGCCTCCTGCCCAGTGACTACCGGCGGAACTTCCGCCGGCCTCAAGTCAGAACCCCCCCAGGCAGCGCAAAGGAAGGAAGCAAAGCGACTGAGGATGCAACGCTTGGGGGTCCTCCACGCAGCGTGATATACATATAATACCTCTCCTTCTGGTTCATAGTTAAATAACTTAAAGCTAAACAAATAAAGTGAGTTATAAGCGTTCCTGTTGTCGGCAGCCTTCTTCCCCGGGACACAAACCCCACATTCTGGTGACTTCCCGACGTGATTCGGGGGAAAGAGAGGCTTTATTTGGAACCTTGGAACTTTGGCCGCACTGCAGCGTACGACTCATCAGCTCTGCCACATGGCGTCATAACAGGGAGGTAAGCAGTGCCCATTGCTTAGGCTAAAACTGCACATAGATAGATATAGGATTATTAGGTGACAGAGCTGCTAGCGTACGTTGTGGTATAGAGCTTTGGTTCTTCGGTCCATAGTCGTTATAGTTAAGCCGACGTAAAATGAACAGGCGCTGAATACTCAAATTGGGATTGATTAAATTATATTAGTCGCCATTGTACGACAAATAGAAAACCAAGAGGCCAGTACTGTTATGTATTATTAAACCTCGGCACGGAGCCTGGGAGGCTAAAAAAACTCGGCGCGGGAGCTTTTAGAGTATAAAATTTAAAACTTAATACAAACTTGGGAATATAAAAAACTCGGCGCGGGAGCTTTAGAGTATAAAAAAAAATAAAATTAAAAATTAAAAATAATAATAAAAAAAAAAAATTAAAACTCAGTACAAAACTGGGAATATAAATTTGGGGGCATAACCCCTAGAGTATAGGAGAGTGGAAAACGGAGATCGTTAGGTACAGATCGCTACTAACATTGTTACTAACACTGCATTCCTCAAAGAACTACGCTAACTTGCATGAAACGCAATAACCCACGTTTGTGTACATAATCCTGTATGTGCTAACGCTTGCTAACTTTGCTAGGGTGCATCTTAGCTTTGTCTGCAGAATATGGTACATGTAACTGACGATAGCCCAACACGTGGGTTATCTCATATGGGTCTTTGTTCTTAACAGAAGCATGGTAGCATTAGCCACATAAGCTAACACGAGGGCCTAGCGGATATGCTAGGTATTTAGAGCTGAAGATAGCCCACCACGGGGGTGGTTTATGGCTCATTGTTCCAGGGGGGGATGGTAACATTCCGGTGTTCTTAGCCATTTGGCCCAAGTGAGGCTAATGGCTATGCTAGGTCTAGGGAGAGACGGTAAACACATCTATCTAACCTATAGACATATACCTAACATGCCAGTGGATTTGGAGCCCTTCCACATATGGGCACACACATAGTAGGGATATATACACAATATTAACGTGGAGGGATATAAAGTGTGCGCATTTAAATAAGTTCTATGCTATGGTAACACAGCAGGGAGCATAGATTACAAATCCCTGTCAGCCATTTTGGGAGTCCCAAAATGGCCCCCCAAGACCCCCTACCCCTCGACCACCCTTACCCCCACCCAGACTAACCCAGACTTTCCCCCCTCCCCCTCACCCCGACGACTGACCATGAAGAAGGGGGACAAAGGAATGGCGTTTGCCAGTCTGCGTTTGCAAGTATGAAATGAAGTGTGAATGAAGTTTTGCACTCCTAGAATGCAAGGGGAGAAGGCAGAATGGAGCCCAATACAATAATTTGGTTTAATGTTATTATCTAGACATATACATTTATAAATAACTATGTTAGCAGATGTCATTACTGCGATGAAAAGTGTTGTTGTGTAAAAACTGATTATTCATAAGCATCAACTTGTCAGTAATAGGAAGGTGTTAAAAATTGACATTAACTCTTTGTTTATTCTTTCCTTTAACCTCAAAGAAGGAGGGGACCTCCATGCCCCCTTCCAAAGAAAGATCATGAACACCCTCTTTTTGTTTTTATTAATGATAAGAAATTATAAAGGTTAACAAAGGAGGGAAAGGGAAGTTGGACAGGACACAATGAATGGGGACAGTAAGTGGTGATTCTTAAAACAAAAGGATTTATTTAGAAAGACAGAGGGAAGTAATTAGAAGGATAGAATAGAGATAAGCGTAAGAAAAAGTCAGAGAAAGCGAAAGAAAAGTCAGGGAAAGTGTAAGAAAGTTAAAGAAAGTTAAAGAAGGTAAAAGAGAGAAATGTGGTCTAGAGAGAGAGGGACAGAGCAGAGATAAAGCCGCAGGAGGGTAATTTAGATATGGAGATCTAACAAAGGAGGGAGGCATTATAGAGTTATGTAGGGTTTACCTTATAATAGTAGTGGTAATAATAATAATGATGTTAATGATATAATAATAATAATAATAATAATAATAGACATAATGAAACATAACGAAGAAAGCAATGCGAACATTAGGACGGTTGAAGATCAGGTCAACTATGTATATATGTCTGTTATTTGTTTTCGTTTCCTGTTTGATTTTGTTTTCTTTGTGTATTTGTTTTTATACTTTTAACTGTTTGTGTAGTGTTTTGTGCTTTATAGGACAAATAGCAGACCAACAGCTCAGGTCAACGACACAATGAGAGCCCCCGAACCCCTGGTACCCCCCTCATGAGTATTTGTGCATAAGATGGTTGATGGGCATAATACGGCCCTATCTGATAGTTTTCATTTAAATCAGAAGTTATCTCCTCTACCACTCGTCACAGTAGTCCAGGGGTCAAGCCAGCGCTGGGGACTAACAGTCCAGGGACTTTGCTCCCGCCGTCCAAGCGACGATATGGGAGTGTTGGTAGAGTCATAACCTGATACACAGTGTAGAGGGTGTAACAATTAATACAGTCAATTTTTGGGTTGCTCGAGTGTTTACCTCCATAATGTGGTGTCCATTGTCTTGTTTTATGTACGATGGTTTGTTTTTGGCTCAATGATGCTGACCGTTGCTGAGGCTATGATTCTTAGATGGACCAGAGGGTTTTCACCTGGGACACACACACAGGTGCCATTTGATTATTAGAGGTGACTTGGGCGATGACAATGAGGGAATTGAGGTTGGTTTATTTGAGCCATATCCATTTTTAGTAAGCAAAACTATTCAATGATTGTTGTGGATATATATATATATATTCAATTTTAACTTCATTCACCATATTCACCTATCGTTTGACTCACCTTTGTATGCAAGTTTGTTTTGATATAACTTTCACATATGGTATTGAACTACTTAGATTAGTAATGATATAAGACCATATAGGGTTAAGACATGCCTGATCTATAATTACATAATAAGAAACCACTGGTCTACATATTGTTTGTTGTATTGTGTTAGATGTTTTCTTTGCAAAGATACTGGTTGGTTCTGGTCTCTCTTCCCCCAGGACAATGGAGGGGGGGTCCATTAGAGAGAGGACAGTTGATCTGGGGGTTCCTGCCCTAAATGGACTCAAACTCATATTTGGACATTGAAATGGACTGCATACACAAAATGAACAGCAGGAACATTGCTTCCTGTTACCAGCGGTTTGATAAGGTTTCCTATTAGGAGCAACATGGTTGACGTTCTTATCTGAATGTGATGTGTTTTTACACTCTATTTTTTTAATTTTCTTTTTGATTCTTTTAATGATTGATTATTTCACAAGCGATTGATGTTGAAAGATGTTAACACTCTATAATTATGATTTGTTGTGCATTGACAGTGACTGGATTGCAGAGAAGTGCTTCATCCTGATGGGGGGTGAGATCGTCTCTAGACTAAGAAACCGTCATGATTTTTTCATCTCCTAGAGGTGTTATCGACTGGATGAGGATGGTAACCCGACCTGGACATGACCCTCTCTTCAGCTGCTGAAAGGATAACTGAAAGAGCTCTTTCCGGTGGGGTGAGACTAGCTCATGAATTTGGGCCTTATTAGAACAATTGAATAAGTTTACCTAGTCTAAAGGTAAAATAAAATAATGTGGGCATAAGATTTAAAAGGTAACGCTAGAAGACTAAAATAGTTGTTCCAAAAGGTTTGATAAACTAGGACCCAGAATCACTGTCATATGCATATATTTTATGATATCGTCAATATGGTCAATAGAAGCAGGAAGAATGAATGCAACATGCTTAACTTTGTGTTAATTTTGCGTGACTTTTTCAAGTCACGAGGGGGAATAAGTAGTGCATTTTATTTTAAGTAGTGTATTTTATTTCAAGGAGGGACTATTGTTGCATTTTATTTTTCAAGAGTATTTTTATTTTCAAGGAGGGAAATATTTTTGCATTTTATTTACAAGGGGGGAATATTTGTGCATTCAGATTTTTGTTTTTGTTTTTTTTTTTCGTTTTATTTGTTTAAGTGTTGAATTTGCATAAGTCAGACATATGTTCTTTAAACATTTGCAAGGACCAGGTTAAAGTAATCATTGGGAAATACTTCAGCAATCTGTTGGGAAAGGATCTAATGCATAAGCTAAATAGTTTTATTGACATAGAAAATTGGGAATTACGACACCAACGCCTAATGCTGTTATGCTGTGTTTAATACCTTAACTTGTTAGCTCTTTCCACTGCTGTGTCAAAACTACAGCGCCAACACCGGGTGGTGCAGGCAGTTACTCATCAAACAAGCGGTTATGTTACATTCACTGGGTATGGTGGAAAGAGTGACCGGGACATTCAAGAAACTGACATTTCCGAGAAACAGAGTGCAGAGCCAAAGGACGAACCACCAACCAGGGTGGAGAAAGGTGACCAGGTGTACCCGAGAGTGTGCAGGGGACAGTGGAGCGCCCCGATTTGATCAGGCTGTGTACCTGATATCCTGGAGTTCGGCACCTGTGTCTAGGAGGGACATGGCACCTGTTTTTACTTGAATGTTGAATTATTAAATACACAGTATGCTTCAACGTTTGTCAATACAATGCATATAAGTACGGAATGTGTTATGCTGTAGTCCCATGATTGCTTTTAATAATGAAACAGATGAATCTTTTGACGCTGCTAAAATTTTCTGACTACTGTGAGGAGTGGGATCCGTGGGGAAGGCACACATGGGTACGTGTTGTAACCTTGGCGTGTGGGCCTTGCCTATGGATCACAAGATGGGCATTGATTCATGAACTGTCCGACTTGAGGTTGGCTACAGATACGGGGATAACACTGATGATCTTTGAGTAACCTGCGTGCATGGAAACCATCTGAGCAATTGCATGCTAGTCTACAGGGCGTTTTTTAGATCTATATAGGGTTTACTGCTAACTAACACGCTAATGTCTCTTCTGTGTTAGCCAGAGCTGGCTAACACGTAATAGTCTGTTCTTATACCTGGAGTATTCGATTTTGGTTATACATGCATATAAGTATTTGAAGGGATTTCATATGGGGAAATTACAATGCATTAACTACTATGCCTTTCTGTCCTCAGGATACTGTGATAATGGTATGACATATGGATTGTATGATGTGATGATAATTTGTCTACTGTTGGGCTACGGCCCATGTATTCTTTGAGACACACCAAGGTGAATGCCATCCAATTTAGAGATGCGACAGGTTTTCCACCTATTCAGAAGGGGTTTTTCCCGAACTAAGTCGATTGGTGATGTTGATGTTTTTCTTTTCGCTTGAATTTATACTCACCATTTGTTAGACCTTACATGATACATAGCATTATTAATTTATAGTATGGTCATCAGTGATGGACCAAGGAGGGGACTGTTGCGAATTAATAACATGTATCATCAGCTGTAAAATATCTGCACATAGCCAGAGTAGAAATAAATATACAAGTTGTAGTAACTGCACCTCAACACATGATGGCGCCAAACGATATACTGGAGGCGGCGCTTAACGCTGGCCATTGTGCGTCATGGAGGCCACGCCTCCTGCCCAGTGACTACCGGCGGAACTTCCGCCGGCTCAAGTCAGAACCCCCCCAGGCAGCGCAAAGGAAGGAAGCAAAGCGACTGAGGATGCAACGCTTGGGGTCCTCCACGCAGCGTGATATACATATAATACCTCTCCTTCTGGTTCATAGTTAAATAACTTAAAGCTAAACAAATAAAGTGAGTTATAAGCGTTCCTGTTGTCGGCAGCCTTCTTCCCCGGGACACAAACCCCACAGGCAGTTTGCAAAGGATTGGAGAGGGTAACATCAAACATAATAGGCTTATGGTCAGAGAAAGTGGCATCCACAATCACAATATTATCTACGGAAAAACCATAAGATAAAATAATGTCAAGTGTATGTCCAAAAATATGGGGTAGCTTTATTTATATGTTTGAGTTAGACCAAAGGCATCTATTACACCACAGAAGTTCGTTAACCATGGGTCTGTCTGGACAGCAGACATGGATAGTAAAGTCACCAGTATAAGAAGACGATCGTGCAATGACACAAGACCTTCAGTGTCTCTCACTGAGACATAGGAACCCCCAGCATGCTGAGTGTGGAAACGGTAACATACTCATAATGTTCATATGAGTCAAAGACCAAACGGACATCGCTAAAAGATGCGGTTCGGTAAACGTATTCTGTGAGCCGTGAAGTGTTGCTATTCAAATGATGTCCAGTTTCAGCAGATGTGCACCTGTGTCTCTTGAGTGACAGGAAGTCAGTGGAAATGTAGGGCTGAGGCTTTCAGAAGAGTCTCTGGAGAAAGCAGTATGTGTCATTGTCCACATAGCAGCTCAACGCTGCCCTCTTGTGTATCATCAAAGACATTACAATAAAGAGTGATGACCTCAACTCTGTTCAGGTCCGTCTTCAGGGGGAGCTGTACTCCTGCAGGAGCAGGAGGGACCAGAGGAGGAGCAGGAGGGACTAGAGGAGGAGCAGGAGGGACCAGAGGAGGAGCAGGAGGGACCAGAGGAGGAGCAGGAGGGACTAGAGGAGGAGCAGGAGAGTAGGGGTAGTAGCTGTATGTAACATGTGGTAGTTGAGGTAGAAGCTGTATGTAACATGTGGTAGTTGAGGTATAGCTGTATGTAACATGTGGTAGTTGAGGTAGAAGCTGTATGTAACATGTGGTAGTTGAGGTATAGCTGTATGTAACATGTTGTAGTTGAGGTATAGCTGTATGTAACATGTGGTAGTTGAGGTATAGCTGTATGTAACATGTGGTAGTTGAGGTACAGCTGTATGTAACATGTGGTAGTTGAGGTATAGCTGTATGTAACATGTGGTAGTTGAGGTAGAAGCTGTATGTAACATGTGGTAGTTGAGGTATAGCTGTATGTAACATGTGGTAGTTGAGGTATAGCTGTATGTAACATGTGGTAGTTGAGGTATAGCTGTATGTAACATGTGGTAGTTGAGGTATAGCTGTATGTAACATGTGGTAGTAGAGGTATAGCTGTATGTAACATGTGGTAGTTGAGGTATAGCTGTATGTAACATGTGGTAGTTGAGGTATAGCTGTATGTAACATGTGGTAGTTGAGGTATAGCTGTATGTAACATGTGGTAGTTGAGGTATAACTGTATGTAACATGTGGTAGTTGAGGTAGTAGCTGTATGTAACATGTGGTAGTTGAGGTACAGCTGTATGTAACATGTGGTAGTTGAGGTATAGCTGTATGTAACATGTGGTAGTAGAGGTAGAAGCTGTATGTAACATGTGGTAGTTGAGGTAGTAGCTGTATGTAACATGTGGTAGTTGAGGTACAGCTGTATGTAACACGTGGTAGTTGAGGTATAGTTGTATGTAACATGTGGTAGTTGAGGTATAGCTGTATGTAACATGTGGTAGTTGAGGTATAGCTGTATGTAACATGTGGTAGTTGAGGTAGAAGCTGTATGTAACATGTGGTAGTTGAGGTATAGCTGTATGTAACATGTGGTAGTTGAGGTATAGCTGTATGTAACATGTGGTAGTTGAGGTATAGCTGTATGTAACATGTGGTAGTTGAGGTATAGCTGTATGTAACATGTGGTAGTAGAGGTATAGCTGTATGTAACATGTGGTAGTTGAGGTATAGCTGTATGTAACATGTGGTAGTTGAGGTATAGCTGTATGTAACATGTGGTAGTTGAGGTATAGCTGTATGTAACATGTGGTAGTTGAGGTATAACTGTATGTAACATGTGGTAGTTGAGGTAGTAGCTGTATGTAACATGTGGTAGTTGAGGTACAGCTGTATGTAACATGTGGTAGTTGAGGTATAGCTGTATGTAACATGTGGTAGTAGAGGTAGAAGCTGTATGTAACATGTGGTAGTTGAGGTAGTAGCTGTATGTAACATGTGGTAGTTGAGGTACAGCTGTATGTAACACGTGGTAGTTGAGGTATAGTTGTATGTAACATGTGGTAGTTGAGGTATAGCTGTATGTAACATGTGGTAGTTGAGGTATAGCTGTATGTAACATGTGGTAGTTGAGGTAGTAGCTGTATGTAACATGTGGTAGTTGAGGTACAGCTGTATGTAACATGTGGTAGTTGAGGTATAGCTGTATGTAACATGTGGTAGTAGAGGTAGTAGCTGTATGTAACATGTGGTAGTTGAGGTATAGCTGTATGTAACATGTGGTAGTTGAGGTAGTAGCTGTATGTAACATGTGGTAGTTGAGGTATAGCTGTATGTAACATGTGGTAGTTGAGGTATAGCTGTATGTAACATGTGGTAGTTGAGGTATAGCTGTATGTAACATGTGGTAGTTGAGGTATAGCTGTATGTAACATATGGTAGTTGAGGTATAGCTGTATGTAACATGTGGTAGTTGAGGTATAGCTGTATGTAACATGTGGTAGTTGAGGTATAGCTGTATGTTTCATAATGTTGAGGAATATAATGCTGGTGCTGGGTTGAGGCCCCTGGTTAGAGCAGCTCTGTGCTCAGCGCTCTGTGTCAGAGTCTCTTCCCCCTCAGCAGCTGCAGCAGGTTCCTGCTGTAACAGCTCAGTGTCACGCAGTCTGACTGAGGGAGGTTTTTGTACGGCTCTCTATCACTGTGTGAACACAGGGCCATTAATGTAGTGTTCACTTGACAGTAATAAACTGCTGCATCTTCAGGCTGGAAGCCGCTGATGGTCAGAGAGAAGTCAGTGCTGCTGTCCACTGCCACTAAACCGAGCTGTGGGTTGGTTGATACAAGTTGGGTTGCATCTTTCTACGATGAGCTTGGGGCTTCTCCAAATTTCTGTTGGTACCAGTACTTACACACAAAATCCATCACCCCATCTGCGAACTGCTTGGTTTGGTTTTACCTGCTCAGAGTGACTGAGAATCCTGGAAGTATCAGACGCTTCGTGGTCTGAGTCTCAGTCTGACTGCTGGTTCCTAAGGAAACAAGCAAACAAGACATTGAGTTATCAGTAGAAAACACAAGCAGACAAAGAAGGGTGGTCCACAATGTGGATTGAGTGGAATGAACCAACCTGTTAAGGATCCACAGACCACTGTCCAGAACAGGAGGCTGAGGGGATTCATGGTGGCCACGGTTTTCTGGGGTGTTGAGTGACTGCTCAGAGTCCTGCAGTGTTGAACTCAGAGGACTTTAAACCCTCTCAGAAGCCCAGTTTCAGCTGAGCATGCAAAGCTTCCTCTATATGGAAATGACCTGTTTCCACTCATCACACTGGGGCTGAGAGTGGAATGCAGACCTTCTGGGGAGGACCTCTGGATCTCTTCTACAGTCACACTTTGGGAATACAAACATAATTTGGGAGGAAACAACTGGAATTCCATAATCTACAAAACATGTTCTCTGGTTGATTTGATCTTGGTTTGTATGAAATGCTTTCATTTGTTTTATTGGTATGGAAAGAAATACTCATTACAGATAATAGGTAATAACTTATTATGATGTTTATAATGATTTGCATGTTTATTACATCGTCTTGAAGGTTTTTCATTCAGTAAATGAGTGGACTCGTGTTGAAACAATTCAACTGTTTGTTAGTGTGCCTTCAAGATTTCATGAAAATAAATGCAGAATAAATGTATTTTATTAATCCCATCTACATGCAAACAAAGTATAGACATTATACATACTTAGTGTATGCAAATATTGATTCATTCGATAGATTTTGTTGAAAAGCAAGTGTTTGTGGTGCCAGGTAAGCTGTGTCTTCATGTGTGGGAGGTTTTTGTACAGCCTCTTAATGAGGTTGTATCACTGTGGTGCACTTTTGGTGGAGGCACCTAACTCACCGTTGACTGTAAGTACAAGGACACTTTTCTCTATCTGACAATTAATAACTTTGAAAACTATGTTTTATATTAAAAAGTTGTGAAGATATTACGACTTTTTTCCTTTTTATTGTATAGATTTTAAGATGTTGTTTCAGTCGGATAGGTCAAGGACAGTGAAAATATATTATTGTTCAGTAATTGTTGACATTGTCTTTTTGAATCATTTCATTATGATGAGCATTCATCATTTATTAAGAATGTATTAATTTATTTACTATGCGCTACATAAAATGGCAAACAAATATCATTCAGGTTCTGTTTTGACTTCTAAAGTACAGTGATCATTTACTAAAACGAATATTTTATTTGAAATGTGTTTGTGTGTTTAAAACATCCCGTTAAAGATTTATCTGTAGTTTTTTGGCCCGAATGTGAAATGAAATATAAGAAAAGGGAAGTGAAACAAATAATGAATAAGAAAAGTTCTGCCACCTGACAGTTGGTGAAACATTGAAATGTGTTATGAATGAATTGATATGAATTTCCCACATTACAGTCAACAAGTCCAACTCTTGGTGAATATTCATGTTCCCTTCCCTCTGTGCTCCCTATGAGTGGGGATGTTAACTGAGCCTGTTGTCCACTTGTCTCCTCTCTCCTCCAGTGGGAGTGGTGCAGCCCAGGCTGAGCCTCCTTCCTCCCTCCACAGTGGAGCAGGAGCAGGGCAGCGCTACACTGCTGTGTACGGCCAGCGGGGGCTTCCCCTCGGACTGGACGCTTGGCTGGAAGGTGGGGGGCAGCGGCGTGTCTGGGGGGGTGTCAGATAGTCTGGGGGTCCTGGGGAAAGATGGCCGCTACAGCTGGAGCAGCACCTTGACCCTCCCTGCAGACCGGTGGAGGAAGGCGGGCTCAGTGAGCTGTGAGGCCAGTAAGAGTGGCCAGACGCCTGTGGCTCAAACCCTGAATCCTGACCAGTGTTGAGAGTAGAGAGGCTCCAGCATGGAAGTACTGCAGAATACACGTCTCCTCTGACACGTCTGCTTTATATCTCTCTGTCTGAGGCAGCGCTGCAGCTTTTGATTATCTACATTCATATAACATGTCTTTGATCCTTTAGCATTATGCTTTCTGGTTTTGACCCCTTGCGTGGATTTGTCACATTTAATAAAGATGTCGAAAATGAATCATTTCTTGTCATCATTTCCAATCGTATCGCTGTCCTTTTCAATGAATGTTACTTTAAAAGGGTAATATAAAAACCTCAGTTATATTTCTTACTAAAACAAGGCTTCACTTCCATTTTGGATGAAGGGTTAAAGCTATGGTGTGCTGAGCAAAGTGTTGTTCAGGGGGATGTCCAGGTTTCCGCAGATACCAACTCAGAAACATGTAAAAGTTTGTCTGAAAAGACCTTCAGTGTCTCTCACCGAGACATAGGAACCCCAGCATGCTGAGTGGTGGAAACGGTAACATATTCATAATGTTCATATGAGTCAAAGACCAAACGGACATCGCTAAAAGATGCGGTTCGGTAAACGTTTTCTGTGAGCCGTGAAGTGTTGCTATTCAAATGATGTCCAGTTTCAGCAGATGTGCACCTGTGTCTCTTGAGTGACAGGAAGTCAGTGGAAAATGTAGGGCTGAGGCTTTCAGAAGAGAGTCTCTGGAGACTCAGTGAAAGCAGTATGTGTGTCATTGTCCACAAAGCAGCTCAACGCTGCCCTCTTGTGTCTCATCAAAGACATTACAATACAGAGTGATGACCTCAACTCTGCTCAGGTCCGTCTTCAGAGGGAGCTGTACTCCTGCAGGAGCAGGAGGGACTAGAGGAGGAGCAGGAGGGACTAGAGGAGGAGCAGGAGGGACTAGGCGGGAGGTAGCAGGAGGGACTAGAGGGAGGATGCATGAGAGAGTAGGTAGTAGTAGGCTGTATGATAACATGTGGAGTAGTTGAGGTAGATAGAGACTGTATGTAACATGTGGTAGTTGAGGTATAGCTGTATATAACATGTGGTAGTTGAGGTATAGCTGTATGTAACATGTGGTAGTTGAGGTATAGCTGTATGTAACAGTGGTAGTTGAGGTAGTAGCTGTATGTAACATG
Organism: Merluccius polli; assembly: GCA_030340625.1. NCBI lineage: Eukaryota > Metazoa > Chordata > Actinopteri > Gadiformes > Merlucciidae > Merluccius > Merluccius polli. The sequence goes on along the minus strand of JAOPHQ010000084.1, from coordinate 33,223 downwards.
TGTAGTTGAGGTACAGCTGTATGTAACATGTGGTAGTTGAGGTATAGCTGTATGTAACATGTGGTAGTTGAGGTACAGCTGTATAACATGTGGTAGTTGAGGTATAGCTGTATGTAACATGTGGTAGTTGAGGTATAGCTGTATGTAACATGTGGTAGTTGAGGTATAGCTGTATGTAACATGTGGTAATTGAGGTATAGCTGTATGTAACATGTGGTAGTTGAGGTATAGCTGTATGTAACATGTGGTAGTTGAGGTATAGCTGTACGTAACATGTGGTAGTTGAGGTATAGCTGTATGTAACATGTGGTAGTTGAGGTATTAGCTGTATGTTTCATAATGTTGAGGAATATAATGCTGGTGCTGGGTTGAGGCCCCTGGTTAGAGCAGCTCTGTGCACAGCGCTCTGTGTCAGAGTCTCTTCCCCCTCAGCAGCTGCAGCAGGTTCCTGCTGTAACAGCTCAGTGTCACGCAGTCTGACTGAGGGAGGTTTTTGTACGGCTCTCTATCACTGTGTGAAACACCGCCACCATGGTCACTCAACAGTAATAAACTGCTGCATCTTCAGGCTGGGCGCCGCTGATGGTCAGAGAAGTCAGTGCTGCTTCCACTGCCACTAAACCGAGCTGGTGTTGGTGATACAAGTTGGTTTGCCCATGCTATGATGGCTTGGGGGCTTCTCCAGGTTTCTGTTGTACCAGAACATAGCATGTTTATCACTCCATGTGCCAACTGCTGGGTTGGTTTTACAGGTCAGAGTGACTGAGGATCCCTGGAGTAACAGACGCTACTGGTGGTGTCTGAGTCACAGTATGACCTTGCTGGTTCCTATAGGAAACAAGCAAACAAGACATTGAGTTATCCAGTAGAAAACACACGCAGACAAAGAAGGAGTGGTGCCACATGTGGATTGAGTGGAAATGAACCAACCTGTTAAGGATCCACAGACCACTGTCCAGAACAGGAGGCTGAGGGGATTCATGGTGGCCGACGGTTTTTCTGGGGTGTGTTGAGTGACAGCTCAGATTCCTGCAGTGTTGAACTCAGAGGACTTTAAACCCTCTCAGAAGCCCAGTTTCAGCTGAGCATGCAAAGCTCTCATCTATATGGAAATGACCCTGTTTCCACTCATCACACTGGGGGCTGAGAGTGGATGCAGACCTTCTGGCGGAGGAACCTCTGGATCTCTTCTACATTCACACTTTGGGAATACAAACATCATTTGGGAGGAAACAACTGGAATTCATAATCTACAAAACATGTTCTCTGGTTAGATTTGATCTTGGTTTGTATGAAATGCTTTCATTTGTTTTATTGGTATGGATAGAAATACTCATTACAGATAATATGGTAATAACTTATTATGAATGTTTATTAATAAAATGCATGTTAATAACAGCGTCTTGATGGTTTTTCATTCAGTAAATGAGTGGACTCGCTGTATAAATCACAATTCAACTGTTTGCTTAGTAGTGCCTTCAAGATTTCATGAAAAATAAATGCAGAATAAATATATTTTATTAATCCATCTACATGCAAACAAAGTATAGACTTTAATACAATAACTTTAGTGAATCAAAATATTGATTCATTATAGATTTTGTGGAAATGCAAGTGTTTGTGTGTCCAGTAAGCGGTGTCTTCATGTGTGGGAGGTAGTTTTTGTACAGCCTCTTAATGAGGTTGTATCACTGTGGTTGACTTTTGGTGGAGGCACCAAACTCACCGTTGACTGTAAGTACAAGGACACTTTTCTCTTTCTGACATATTCCTAACTTTGAAAACTTTGTTTATATTAAAAAAGGTGTGAAGATGTTAGTGACTTTTTACCTTTTATTGTACAGATTTTAAGATGTTGTTTCATCGGATAGGTCAAGGACAGTGAAAATATATTATTGTTCAGTAATTTGTTGACATTGTCTTTTTGAATCACTTCATTATGATGACATTCATCATTATTAAGAATGTATTCATTTATTTACTATGCGCTTCATAAAATGGGCAAACAAATATCATTCAGGTTCTGTTTTGACATCTAAAAGTACAGGTGATCATTTACTAAAATTAATATTTCATTTGAAATGTGTTTGTGTTTTAAAACATCCCGTTAAAGATTTATCTGTAGTTTTTTGGGCGAATGTGAAATGAAATATAAGAAAAGGGGAAGTGAAACAAATAATGAATAAGAAAAGTTCTGCCACCTGACAGTTGGGGGAAACATTGAAATGTGTTATGAATGAATTGGTATGAATTTCCACATTACATTCAACAAGTCCAACTCTTGGTGAATGTTCATGTTCCCCTTCCCTTCTGTGCTCCCCTATGAGTGGGGATGTTAACTGAGCCTGTTGTCCACTTGTCTCCTCTCTCCTCCAGTGGGAGTGGTGCAGCCCAGGCTGAGCCTCCTCCCTCCCTCCACAGTGGAGCAGGAGCAGGGCAGCGCTACACTGCTGTGTACGGGCCAGCGGGGGCTTCCCCTCGGACTGGACGCTTGGCTGGAAGGTGGGGGGGCAGCGGCGTGGTCTGGGGGGGTGTCAGATAGTCTGGGGGTCCTGGGGAAAGATGGCCGCTACAGCTGGAGCAGCACCTTGACCCTCCCTGCAGACCGGTGGAGGAAGGCGGGCTCAGTGAGCTGTGAGGCCAGTAAGAGTGGCCAGACGCCTGTGGCTCAAACCCTGAATCCTGACCAGTGTTGAGAGTAGAGAGGCTCCAGCATGGAAGTACTGCAGAATACACGTCTCCTCTGACACGTCTGCTTATATCTCTCTGTCTGAGGCAGCGCTGCAGCTTTTGATGATCTACATTCATATAACATGTCTTTGATCCTTTAGCATTATGCTTTCTGGTTTTGACCCCTTGCGTGGATTTTGTCACATTTAATAAAGATGTCGAAAATGAATCATTTCTTGTCATCATTTCCAATCGTATCTCTGTCCTTTTCAATGAATGTTGCTTTAAAAGGGTATATAAAAAACCTCAGTTATATTTCTTACTAAAACAAGGTTTCACTTCTATTTTGAATGAAGGGTTAAAGCTATGGTGTGCTGAGCAAAGTTTTGTTCAGGGGGATGTCCAGGTTTCTGCAGGTACCAACACAGAAACATGTAAAAGTAGGTCTGAAAAGACCCTTCAGTGTCTCTCACCGAGACATAGGAACCCCAGCATGCTGAGTGGTGGAAACGGTAACATATTCATAATGTTCATATGAGTCAAAGACCAAACGGACATCGCTAAAAGATGCGGTTCGGTAAACGTATTCTGGGAGCCGTTGAAGTGTTGCTATTCAAATGATGTCCAGTTTCAGCAGATGTGCACCTGTGTCTCTTGAGTGACAGGAAGTCAGTGGAAATGTAGGGCTGAGGCTTTCAGAAGAGTCTCTGGAGACTCAGTGAAAGCAGTATGTGTGTCATTGTCCACAAAGCAGCTCAACGCTGCCCTCTTGTGTCTCATCAAAGACATTACAATAAAGAGTGATGACCTCAACTCTGTTCAGGTCCGTCTTCAGGGGGAGCTGTACCTCCCGCAGGGAGCAGGAAGGACTAGAGGAGGAGCAGGGAGAGTAGGAGACTAAAGGAGGAACAGGAGAGACTAGAGGGGGAGCATGTTGGCCTCTTGCAACATGTGAAAGGGCCCCACACACTCGAGGCCACACTCTGGATCTGGTTATCTCTAAAGGTGTTAACATTTCTTCTGTTGATGTTAAGGACTTGGCTCTTTCTGATAATTTCTGTGTGTTGTATGACTTTACAGATCATTCCCAAATGTTCAGTTAACCTCTGTGTCTGTTAAGAGAAGGTACATAAATGAGAATACCAGTGCAAAGTTTATGGAGGCTATAGCTATGTCACCAACTGTGAGTGCAGAATCAGTTGATGAACTCCTAGATAAATTAACTGGAAAATCTCAAATGTCATGGATGCTGTAGCTGTATGTAACATGTGGTAGTTGAGGTATAGCTGTATGTAACATGTGGTATTTGAGGTATAGCTGTATGTAACATGTGGTATTTGAGGGTATAGCTGTATGTAACATGTGGTAGTTGAGGTATAGCTGTATGTAACATGTGGTAGTTGAGGTAGTAGCTGTATGTAACGTGGAAGTTGAGGTAGTAGCTGTATGTAACGTGTGGTAGTTGAGGTATAGCTGTAAGTAACATGTGGTAGTTGAGGTATAGCTTGTAACATGTGGTAGAGTTGAGGTATAGCTGTATGTTATATGTGGTAGTTGAGGTATAGCTGTATGTAACATGTGGTAGTTGAGGTAGTAGCTGTATGTAACATGTGGTTAGTTGAGGTATAGCTGTATGTTAAACATGTGGTAGTTGAGGTATAGCTGTATGTACCATGTGGTAGTTGAGGTAGTATGTATGTAACATGTGGTAGTTGAGGTATAGCTTGTATGTAACATGTGGTAGTTGAGGTAGTAGCTGTATGTAATGTAGCCGGTAGTTGAGGTAGTATGTATGTAACATGTGGTAGTTGAGGTAGTAGCTGTATGTAACATGTGGTAGTTGAGGTATAGCTGTATGTAACATGTGGTAGTTGAGGTATAAGCTGTAACATGTGGTAGTTGAGGTATAGCTGTATGTAACATGTGGTAGTTGAGGTATAGCTGTATGTAACATGTGGTAGTTGAGGTATAGCCTGTATGTAACATGTGGTAGTTGAGGGATAGCTGTATGTAACATGTGGTAGTTGAGGTATAGCTGTATGTAACATGTGGTAGTTGAGGTATAGCTGTATGTAACATGTGGTAGTTGAGGTATAGCTGTATGTAACATGTGGTAGTTGAGGTATAGCTGTATGTAACATGTGGTAGTTGAGGTATAGCTGTATGTAACATGTGGTAGTTGAGGTATAGCTGTATGTAACATTGTGGTAGTTGAGGTATAGCTGTATGTAACATGTGGTAGTTGAGTAGTAGCTGTATGTAACATGTGGTAGTTGAGGTAGTAGCTGTATGTAACATGTGGTAGTTGAGGTATAGCTGTATGTAACATGTGGTAGTTGAGGTATAGCTGTATGTAACATGTGGTAGTTGAGGTATAGCTGTATGTACCATGTGGTAGTTGAGGTATAGCTGTATGTAACCATGTGGTAGTTGAGGTATAGCTGTATGTAACATGTGGTAGTGAGGTATAGCTGTATGTTTCATAATGTTGAGGAATATAATGCTGGTGCTGGGTTGAGGCCCCTGGTTAGAGCAGCTCTGTGCTCAGCGCTCTGTGTCAGAGTCTCTTCCCCCTCAGCAGCTGCAGCAGGTTCCTGCTGTAACAGCTCAGTGTCACGCAGTCTGACTGAGGGAGGTTTTTGTACGGCTCTCTATCACTGTGTGAACACATAAGCACCATTAATGATGTGGATACTCTTACAGTAATAAACTGCTGCATCTTCAGGCTGGACGCCGCTGATGGTCAGAGAGAAGTCAGTGTTGCTTCCACTGCCACTAAACCGAGCTGGTGTTGGTGATACAAGTTGGTTTGCATATTTTACGATGAGCTTGGGGGCTTCTCCAGGTTTCTGTTGGTACCAGAACATATTATCTCCATCACTATCTCTGTAAACTGCTGGGTTGATTTTACAGCTCAGAGTGACTGAGGATCTTGGAGTAAAATACGCTACTGGTGTCTGAGTCACAGTCACCTGACTGCTGGTTCCTATAGGAAACAAGCAAACAAGACATTGAGTTATCCAGTAGAAAACACAAGCAGACAAAGAAGGGTGGTCCACATGTGGATTGAGTGGAATGAACCAACCTGTTAAGGATCCACAGACCACTGTCCAGAACAGGAGGCTGAGGGGATTCATGGTGGCCACGGTTTCTGGGGTGTTGAGTGACAGCTCAGAGTCCTGCAGTGTTGAACTCAGAGGACTTTAAACCCTCTCAGAAGCCCAGTTTCAGCTGAGCATGCAAAGCTTCCTCTATATGGAAATGACCTGTTTCCACTCATCACACTGGGGCTGAGAGTGGATGCAGACCTTCTGGGAGGACCTCTGGATCTCTTCTACATTCACACTTTGGGAATACAAATATCATTTTGCTGGAAACAACTGGAATACATAATCTACAAAACTTATTCTCTGAATTAGGCTAATTGCTGCTGGTTTGTATGAAATCCATTGTTTATATTTAATTCTGAAAATACACAGATGCTATATAAATATTTCAAAAGAGATAATGTATTATATCTGTGTGTAGTAACTGCATGAAACCGATGTAGATATTTTACAAAGATTGGCTGAGTTTTTAAAAAGTTGCATCTGTTGTTAAATTGTACTGAAAACATCGACATAATACTAAAAGTTTTATAAAAATATATGCAGGATCTATATTTTATTATAAATCTACTTAACTTAAAACACATCAATGACATTGCTAACCATAACTTTATTGGATTGAATCATTGATTCATGTTTCTGTGATAAGTCAGTGTGTCAGTAAGCTGTGTCTTCATGTGTGGGAGGTTTTTGTACAGCCTCTTAATGAGGTTGTATCACTGTGGTGGACTTTTGGTGGAGGCACCAAACTCATCATTGACTGTAAGTACAAGGACACTTTTCTCTATCTGACATATTACTAACTTTGAAAACTATGTTTATATTAAAAAATTTGAGAAGATGTTACGACTTTTTTCCTTTTTTTTGTATAGATTTTAAGATGTTGTTTCATCGGATAGGTCAAGGACAGTTCAAATATATTATTGTTCAGTAATTGTTGACATTGTCTTTTTGAATCATTTCATTATGATGAGCATTTATCATTTATTAAGAATTTATTAATTTATTTACTATGCGCTTCATAAAATGGGCAAACAAATATCATTCAGGTTCTGTTTTGACTTCTAAAAGTACAGTGATCATTTACTAAAACGAATATTTCATTTTAAATGTGTTTGTGTGTTTAAAACATCCCGTTAAAGATTTATCTGTATTTTTTTGACCGAATGTGAAATGAAATATAAGAAAAGGGAAGTGAAACAAATAATGAATAAGAAAAGTTCTGCCACCTGACAGTTGGTGAAACATTGAAATGTGTTATGAATGAATTGATATGAATTTCCACATTACAATCAACAAGTCCAACTCTTGGTGAATATTCATGTTCCCTTCCCTCTGTGCTCCCTATGAGTTGGGGATGTTAACTGAGCCTGTTGTCCACTTGTCTCCTCTCTCCTCCAGTGGGAGTGGTTGCAGCCCACGCTGAGCCTCCTTCCTCCCTCCACAGTGGGAGCAGGAGCAGGGCAGCGCTACACTGCTGTGTACGGCCAGCGGGGGCTTCCCCTCGGACTGGACGCTTGGCTGGAAGGTGGGGGGCAGCGGCGTGTCTGGGGGGGTGTCAGATAGTCTGGGGGTCCTGGGGAAAGATGGCCGCTACAGCTGGAGCAGCACCTTGACCCTCCCTGCAGACCGGTGGAGGAAGGCGGGCTCAGTGAGCTGTGAGGCCAGTAAGAGTGGCCAGACGCCTGTGGCTCAAACCCTGAATCCTGACCAGTGTTGAGAGTAGAGAGGCTCCAGCATGGAAGTACTGCAGAATACACGTCTCCTCTGACACGTCTGCTTTATATCTCTCTGTCTGAGGCAGCGCTGCAGCTTTTGATGATCTACATTCATATAACATGTCTTTGATCCTTTAGCATTATGCTTTCTGGTTTTGACCCCCTTGCGTGGATTTGTCACATTTAATAAAGATGTCGAAAAGGAATCATTTCTTGTCATCATTTCCAATCGTATCTCTGTCCTTTTCAATGAATGTTGCTTTTAAAAGGGTATATAAAAACCTCAGTTATATTTATTCCTAAAACAAGGTTCACTTCTATTTTGGATGAAGGGTTAAAGCTATGGTGTGCTGAGCATAGTGTTGTTCAGGGGGATGTCCAGGTTTCTGCAGGTACCAACTCAGAAACATGTAAAAGTACGTCTGAAAAGACCTTCAGTGTCTCTCACCGAGACATAGGAACCCCAGCATGCTGAGTGGTGGAAACGGTAACATCTTCATAATGTTCATATGAGTCAAAGACCAAACGGACATCGCTAAAAGATGCGGTTCGGTAAACGTATTCTGTGAGCCGTGAAGTGTTGCTATTCAAATGATGTCCAGTTTCAGCAGATGTGCACCTGTGTCTCTTGAGTGACAGGAAGTCAGTGGAAATGTAGGGCTGAGGCTTTCAGAAGAGTCTCTGGAGACTCAGTGAAAGCAGTATGTGTGTCATTGTCCACAAAGCAGCTCAACGCTGCCCTCTTGTGTCTCATCAAAGACATTACAATAAAGAGTGATGACCTCACCTCTGTTCAGGTCCATCTTCAGGGGGAGCTGTACTCCTGCAGGAGCAGGAGGGACTAGAGGAGGAGCAGGAGAGACTAGAGGAGGAGCAGGAGGGACTAGAGGAGGAGCAGGAGGGACTAGAGGAGGAGCAGGAGAGTAGGGACTAGAGGAGGAGCAGGAGGGACTAGAGGAGGAGCAGGAGGGACTAGAGGAGGAGCAGGAGGGACTAGAGGAGGAGCAGGAGAAAATAGAGGAGGCACAGGAGAGTAGGGACTAGAGGAGGAGTGTAGGAATAGATAGTTCCAGGATAGTTTGATACTCACAAAATAAGTGTTTTTGTTGAGATATTATTATTGTTTAATTTCCTCTGAGAGTCACTTTTTAGTTTATTGCTATTGTATTATTTTATTACAGTCTGTCTAATTCAGAATAAGAAGTCACACAGAGAAACACACAGTGACATGCTGTTGCGTGAAGTGGACACTGGGTGGCAGCACTTACCGGCAGCGGCACTGAAACGCATCGCGAAGTGGGGCTCAGATGAATGGAGAATGAGACACAGTTGTCCTGCTTCGCTGATTTCTGTCTTATAATTCCAGGTTAGTTACTCACCTTTTCTGTGACTTCAGGTGTTCATGAGCTAATACTAATCCCCGGTGGTGTGTGGTCCATAAGGTAAAAGCTCCTTAAGTGTGTAAATAAAGTAAAGTGTCACGGTACGTGATGATTGTCTCATGTGTTTCTTTCGGCTCCTGTGCATTTGTGGGTTATTACTGTATGTGTGAAAATCAGTTGTTTGTGTGAAGTGCGTTGCTCGAAATGTTGAAGCTAATGCTAATGCTAATGTGCAGTTTAGGATCAGCCTTGGTGGAGGACACACACATGAACTGTAAACGAGGATATGGTTCAAGTTCACGGGTCGAAGCGGCAAGCTATGGGCCAGCCATGTTTATTATTTCACTTTGTGTTCATAAAGTGTAAACGTTTAACTGCAAGGGAGAGTTATTCTGTTGTATTAAGTGAGCACTTAATGTACTTAACATACTTTATGTACAGTTATATGAAGAAAATACTCTTTCAATGAGAGGATAAAGGTGATGTGTGTAAGGGCGAAGTGCATACATGATTGATGATGGATGACATGATTGAAGAGAAAATGTTTATCTTTGGTTTAATACAAATTTTGATGAGTTTATTTCTTGAAAATATGGAAAACATTTAATGTGAATGTAATCTAAAAATAGTTAATACTAGTGCTGTAATGCAGACAAAATAACAAATAATAGTAATAGTAACTGTATGTAACATGTGGTAGTTGAGGTATAGCTGTATGTAACATGTGGTAGTTGAGGTATAGCTGTATGTAACGTGTGGTAGTTGAGGTATAGCTGTATGTAACATGTGGTAGTTGAGGTATAGCTGTATGTAACATGTGGTAGTTGAGGTATAGCTGCATGTAACGTGGTAGTTGAGGTAGTAGCTGTATGTAACGTGTGGTAGTTGAGGTATAGCTGTATGTAACATGTGGTAGTTGAGGTATAGCTGTATGTAACATGTGGTAGTTGAGGTAGTAGCTGTATGTAACGTGTGGTAGTTGAGGTATAGCTGTATGTAACATGTGGTAGTTGAGGTATTGCTGTATGTAACATGTGGTAGTTGAGGTATAGCTGTATGTAACATGTGGTAGTTGAGGTATAGCTGTATGTAACATGTGGTAGTTGAGGTATAGCTGTATGTAACATGTAGTAGTTGAGGTAGTAGCTGTATGTAACATGTGGTAGTTGAGGTATAGCTGTATGTAACATGTGGTAGTTGAGGTATAGCTGTATGTAACATGTGGTAGTTGAGGTATAGCTGTATGTAACATGTGGTAGTTGAGGTATAGCTGTATGTAACATGTAGTAGTTGAGGTAGTAGCTGTATGTAACATGTGGTAGTTGAGGTATAGCTGTATGTACATGTGGTAGTTGAGGTAGTAGCTGTATGTAACGTGTGGTAGTTGAGGTATAGCTGTATGTAACATGTGGTAGTTGAGGTATAGCTGTATGTAACATGTGGTAGTTGAGGTAGTAGCTGTATGTAACATGTGGTAGTTGAGGTATAGCTGTATGTAACATGTGGTAGTTGAGGTATAGCTGTATGTAACTTGTGGTAGTTGAGGTATAGCTGTATGTAACATGTGGTAGTTGAGGTATAGCTGTATGTAACATGTGGTAGTTGAGGTAGTGGCTGTATTGTAACATGTGGTAGTTGAGGTATAGCTGTATGTAACATGTGGTAGTTGAGGTATAGCTGTAACATGTGGTAGTTGAAGTATAGCTGTATGTAACATGTGGTAGTTGAGGTATAGCTGTATGTAACATGTGGTAGTTGAGGTATAGCTGTATGTAACATGTGGTAGTTGAGGTAGTAGCTGTATGTAACATGTGGTAGTTGAGGTAGTAGCTGTATGTAACATGTGGTAGTTGAGGTAGTAGCTGGTATGTAACAATGTGGTAGTTGAGGTATAGCTGTATGTAACATGTGGTAGTTGAGGGTATAGCTGTATGTAACATGTGGTAGTTGAGGTATAGCTGTATGTAAACATGTGGTAGTTGAGGTATAGCTGTATGTAACATGTGGTAGTTGAGGTATAGCTGTATGTAACATGTGGTAGTTGAGGTATAGCTGTATGTTTTCATAATGTTGAGGAATATAATGCTGGTGCTGGGTTGAGGCCCCTGGTTAGAGCAGCTCTGTGCTCAGCGCTCTGTGTCAGAGTCTCTTCCCCCTCAGCAGCTGCAGCAGGTTCCTGCTGTAACAGCTCAGTGTCACGCAGTCTGACTGAGGGAGGTTTTTGTACGGCTCTCTATCACTGTGTCAACACACCGCCAGTATGGTAACTCTGACAGTGATAAACTGCTGCATCTTCAGGCTGGACGCCGCTGATGGTCAGAGAGAAGTCAGTGCTGCGTCCACTGCCACTAAACCGAGCTGGTGTTGGTGATACAAGTTGGTTTGTATATTTTACGATGAGCTTGGGGGCTTCTCCAGGTTTCTGTGGTACCAGAACATATTATCTCCATCACTATCTCTGTAAACTGCTGGGTTGATTTTACAGCTCAGAGTGACTGAGGATCCTGGAGTAAAATACGCTACTGGTGTCTGAGTCACAGTCTGACTGCTGGTTCCTATAGGAAACAAGCAAACAAGACATTGAGTTATCCAGTAGAAAACACAAGCAGACAAAGAAGGGTGGTCCACATGTGGATTGAGTGGAATGAACCAACCTGTTAAGGATCCACAGACCACTGTCCAGAACAGGAGGCTGAGGGGATTCATGGTTGCCACGGTTTCTGGGGTGTTGAGTGACAGCTCAGAGTCCTGCAGTGTTGAACTCAGAGGACTTTAAACCCTCTCAGAAGCCCAGTTTCAGCTGAGCATGCAAAGCTTCCTCTATATGGAAATGACCTGTTTCCACTCATCACACTGGGGCTGAGAGTGGATGCAGACCTTCTGGGAGGACCTCTGGACCTCTTCTACAGTCACACTTTGGGAATACAAACATCATTTGGGAGGAAACAACTGGAATTCATAATCTACAAAACATGTTCTCTGGTTGATTTGATCTTGGTTTGTATGAAATGCTTTCATTTGCTTTATTGGTATGGAAAGAAATACTCATTACAGATAATAGGGTAATAACTTATTATGATGTTTATAATAAATGCATGTTTATTACATCGTCTTGAAGGTTTTTCATTCAGTTAATGAGTGGACTCGTGTAGAAACAATTCAACTGTTTGTTAGTGTGCCTTCAAGATTTTATGAAAATAAATGCAGAAAAAATATATTTTATTAATCCCATATACATGCAAACAAAGTATAGACATTAATAACAATAACTTTAGTGAATCAAATATTGATTCATTTATAGATTTTGTGAAAAGCAAGTGTTTGTGTGTCAGTAAGCTGTGTCTTCATGTGTGGAGGGTTTTTCTACAGCCTCTTAATGAGGTTGTATCACTGTGGTGGACTTTTGGTGGAGGCACCAAACTCACCGTTGACTGTAAGTACAAGGACACTTTTCTCTATCTGACATATTACTAACTTTGAAAACTATGTTTATATTTAAAAAGTTGTGAAGATATTACGACTTTTTTCCTTTTTATTGTATAGATTTTAAGATGTTGTTTCATTGGATAGGTCAAGGACAGTGAAAATATATTATTGTTCAGTAATTGTTGACATTGTCTTTTTGAATCATTTTATTATGATGAGCAGTCATCATTTATTAAGAATGTATTAATTTAATTACTATGCGCTTCATAAAATGGGGCAAACAAATATCATTCAGGTTCTGTTTTGACTTCTAAAAGTACAGTGATCATTTATTAAAACAAATTTGTTATTTGAAATGTATTTGTGTGTTTAAAACATCCCGTTAAAGATTTATCTGTAGTTTTTTTGGCCGAATGTGAAATCAAATATAAGAAAAGGGAAGTGAAAAAAAAAATAATGAATAAGAAAAGTTCTGCCACCTGACAGTTGGTGAAACATTGAAATGTGTTATGAATGAATTGATATGAATTTCCACATTACAGTCAACATGTCCAACTCTTGGTGAATATTCATGTTCCCCTTCCCTCTGTGCTCCCTATGAGTGGGGGATGTTAACTGAGCCTGTTGTCCACTTGTCTCCTCTCTCCTCCAGTGGGAGTGGTGCAGCCCAGGCTGAGCCTCCTTCCTCCCTCCACAGTGGAGCAGGAGCAGGGCAGCGCTACACTGCTGTGTACGGCCAGCGGGGGCTTCCCCTCGGACTGGACGCTTGGCTGGAAGGTGGGGGGCAGCGGCGTGTCTGGGGGGGTGTCAGATAGTCTGGGGGTCCTGGGGAAAGATGGCCGCTACAGCTGGAGCAGCACCTTGACCCTCCCCGCAGACCAGTGGAGGAAGGCGGGCTCAGTGAGCTGTGAGGCCAGTAAGAGTGGCCAGACGCCTGTGGCTCAAACCCTGAATCCTGACCAGTGTTGAGAGTAGAGAGGCTCCAGCATGGAAGTACTGCAGAATACACGTCTCCTCTGACACGTCTGCTTTATATCTCTCTGTCTGAGGCAGCGCTGCAGCTTTTGATGATCTACATTCATATAACATGTCTTTGATCCTTTAGCATTATGCTTTCTGGTTTTGACCCCTTGCGTGGATTTGTCACATTTAATAAAGATGTCGAAAATGAATCATTTCTTGTCATCATTTCCAATCGTATCGCTGTCCTTTTCAATGAATGTTGCTTTAAAAGGGTTTATAAAAACCTGTGTTATATTTCTTCCTAAAACAAGGTTCACTTCCATTTTGGATGAAGGGTTTAAAGCTATGGTGAGCTGAGCAAAGTGTTGGTTGTGTGGATGTGCTTGGGACAGTGTGTTCACTGTGTTCAGTGGACCAGAGTCAGTCATAGAGCCACTGCTGCTGAAACCACCGGTGTGTGTCTCACTGACTTTATGTCACTTCCTAAATTAGTAGTTCAGGGGGATGTCCAGGTTTCTGCAGGTACCAACTCAGAAACATGTAAAAGTCGGTCTGAAAAGACCTTCAGTGTCTCTCACCGAGACATAGGAACCCCAGCATGCTGAGTGGTGGAAACGGTAACATATTCATAATGTTCATATGAGTCAAAGACCAAACGGACATCGCTAAAAGATGCGGTTCGGTAAACGTATTCTGTGAGCCGTGAAGTGTTGCTATTCAAATGATGTCCAGTTTCAGCAGATGTGCACCTGTGTCTCTTGAGTGACAGGAAGTCAGTGGAAATGTAGGGCTGAGGCTTTCAGAAGAGTCCTCTGGAGACTCAGTGAAAGCAGTATGTGTGTCATTGTCCACAAAGCAGCTCAACACTTGCCCTCTTGTGTCTCATCAAAGAAATTACAATACAAGAGTGATGACCGCAACTCCTGGTCAGGTCCGTCTTAAGGGGGAAGCTGTACTCCTGCAGGAGCAGGAGGGCCTAGAGGAGGAGCAGGAGGGAATAGAGGAGGAGCAGGAGAGTAGGGACTAAAGGAGGAACAGGAGAGACTAGAGGAGGAGCAGGAGAAACTAAAGGAGGAGCAGGAGAGTAGGGACTAGAGCAGGAGAGTAGGGACTAGAGGAGGAGCAGAAGTGTAGGGACTAGAGGAGGAGCAGGAGAAACTAGAGGAGGAGCAGGAGAGTAGGGATTAGAGCAGGAGAGTAGGGACTAGAGGAGGAGCAGAAGTGTAAGGGTCTAGAGGAGGATCAGGAGAGACTGGAGGAGGAGAGGGACTGGAGGAGGAGCAGGAGAGACTGGAGGAGCAGGAGAGTAGGGATTAGAGGAGGAACAGGAGAGACTAGAGGGGGGGCAGGAGAAATTACAGCAGGAGCAGGAGAGTAGGGATTAGAGGAGGAGCAGGAGGGACTAGAGGAGGAGCAGAAGGGATAATAGGAGGAGCAGGAGGGGACTAGAGTAGGAGCAGGAGAGTAGGGACTACATGAGGAGCAGGATGTCTAGAGGAGAAGCAAGAGTGTAGGCAATAGAGGAGGAGCAGGAGCGACAAGAGGAGGAGCAGGAGGGACTAGAGGAGACGCAGGAGAAACCAGAGGAGGAGCAGGAGAGTAGGGACTAGAGAAAGCAGGAGTGACTAGAGGAGGAGCAGGAAGGAGTATATAATTATAATAATGCATTTTATTTAAAAAGCGCCTTTCAGGTCACTCAAGGACACTGTACAGAAGAATAAATAAAAATCACACAATGAAATATACAAGCACATGATAAAATAGACCATGGTAAAGAAAGAATCAACATAATAAGATAAAATAAATAGGGCAATTATGGCAGGAAGCATGGAGGTCAGAGGGAGGAGGCAGGTCCAGAGCAGGTGGGTTTTGAGTCGTGACTTCAGAGAGAGAGTCACAGTTGCCGGAGGTCAGGAGGTCAGAGGTCCAGAGCTGGGGAGCAGAGCGACTGAAGGCTCTGCCCCCCATAGTGCTGAGGCGGGCAGGGGGCACAGAGAGGTGGATGGAGGAGGAGGATCTAAGGGAACCAGTGGGGATGGTGATGTGCAGGAGGTCAGACAGGTAGGGAGGGGCGAGGTTGTGGATGGCCATGAATGTGAACAAGTAGTAGGAGTAGAGGAGGAGCAGGGGAGTAGGAATAGATAGTTGTAGGGGTAGTTGAGGTAGCAGCTGTATGTAACGTGTGGTAGTTGAGGTATAGCTGTATGTAACATGTGGTAGTTGAGGTATAGCTGTATGTAACATGTGGTAGTTGAGGTATAGCTGTATGTAACATGTGGTAGTTGAGGTATAGCTGTATGTAACATGTGGTAGTTGAGGTATAGCTGTATGTAACATGTGGATAGTTGAGGTATAGCTGTATGTAACATGTGGTAGTTGAGGTATAGCTGTATGTAACATGTGGTAGTTGAGGTATAGCTGTATGTTTCATAATGTTGAGGAATATAATGCTGGTGCTGGGTTGAGGCCCCTGGTTAGAGCAGCTCTGTGCTCAGCGCTCTGTGTCAGAGTCTCTTCCCCCTCAGCAGCTGCAGCAGGTTCCTGCTGTAACAGCTCAGTGTCACGCAGTCTGACTGAGGGAGGTTTTTGTACGGCTCTCTATCACTGTGTCAACACCCAGCCACTACTATGGAGACTCTGACAGTAATAAACTGCTGCATCTTCAGGCTGGATGCCGCTGATGGTCAGAGAGAAGTCAGTGCTGCTTCCACTGCCACTAAACCGATCTGGTGTTGGTGATACAAGTTGGTTTGCCATCTTTACGATGAGCTTGGGGGCTTCTCCAAGTTTCTGTTGGTACCAGTACATACGAGAACCGTAAGTCGTGTCCATCTGATAAACTGCTGTGTTGATTTTACAGCTCAGAGTGACTGAGGATCCTGGAGTAACAGACGCTACTGGTGGTGTCTGAGTCACAGTCTGACTGCTGGTTCCTATAGGAAACAAGCAAACAAGACATTGAGTTATCCAGTAGAAAACACAAGCAGACAAAGAAGGGTGGTCCACATGTGGATTGAGTGGAATGAACCAACCTGTTAAGGATCCACAGACCACTGTCCAGAACAGGAGGCTGAGGGGATTCATGGTGGCCACGGTTTCTGGGGTGTTGAGTGACAGCTCAGAGTCCTGCAGTGTTGAACTCAGAGGACTTTAAACCCTCTCAGAAGCCCAGTTTCAGCTGAGCATGCAAAGCTTCCTCTATATGGAAATGACCTGTTTCCACTCATCACACTGGGGCTGAGAGTGAATGCAGACCTTCTGGGAGGACCTCTGGACCTCTTCTACATTCACACTTTGGGAATACAAACATCATTTGGGAGGAAACAACTGGAATTCATAATCTACAAAACATGTTCTCTGGTTGATTTGATCTTGGTTTGTATGAAATGCTTTCATTTGCTTTATTGGTATGGAAAGAAATACTCATTACAGATAATAGGTAATAACTTATTATGATGTTTATAATGAATGCATGTTTATTACATCGTCTTGAAGGTTTTTCATTCAGTTAAATGAGTGGACTCGTGTATGAAACAATTCAACTGTTTGTTAGTGTGCCTTCAAGATTTCATGAAAATAAATGCAGAATAAATAGTATTTTATTAATCCCATATACATGCAAACAAAGTATAGACATTAATAACAATAACTTTAGTGAATCAAATATTGATTCATTGCATAGATTTTGTGAAAAGCAAGTGTTCGTGTGCCAGTAAGCTGTGTCTTCATGTGTGGGAGGTTTTTGTACAGCCTCTTAATGAGGTTGTATCACTGTGGAGCACTTTTGGTGGAGGCACCAAACTCACCGTTGACTGTAAGTACAAGGACACTTTTCTCCATCTGACATATTACTAACTTTGAAAACTATGTTTATATTTAAAAAGTTGTGAAGATATTACGACTTTTTTCCTTTTTATTGTATAGATTTTAAGATGTTGATTCATTGGATAGGTCAAGGACAGTGAAAATATATTATTGTTCAGTAATTGTTGACATTGTCTTTTTGAATCATTTTATTATGATGAGCATTCATCATTTATTAAGAATGTATTAATTTATTTACTATGCGCTTCATAAAATGGGCAAACAAATATCATTCAGTTTCTGTTTTCACCTCTAAAAGTACAGTGATCATTTACTAAAACGCATATTTTATTTGAAATGTATTTGTGTGTTTAAAACATCCCGTTAAAGATTTATCTGTAGTTTTTTTGGCCGAATGTGAAATGAAATATAAGAAAAGGGAAGTGAAACAAATAATGAATAAGAAAAGTTCTGCCACCTGACAGTTGGTGAAACATTGAAATGTGTTATGAATGAATTGGTATGAATTTCCACATTACAGTCAACAAGTCCAACTCTTGGTGAATATTCATGTTCCCTTCCCTCTGTGCTCCCTATGAGTGGGGATGTTAACTGAGCCTGTTGTCCACTTGTCTCCTCTCTCCTCCAGTGGGAGTGGTGCAGCCCAGGCTGAGCCTCCTTCCTCCCTCCACAGTGGAGCAGGAGCAGTGCAGCGCTACACTGCTGTGTACGGCCAGCGGGGGCTTCCCCTCGGACTGGACGCTTGGCTGGAAGGTGGGGGGCAGCGGCGTGTCTGGGGGGGTGTCAGATAGTCTGGGGGTCCTGGGGAAAGATGGCCGCTACAGCTGGAGCAGCACCTTGACCCTCCCTGCAGACCGGTGGAGGAAGGCGGGCTCAGTGAGCTGTGAGGCCAGTAAGAGTGGCCAGACGCCTGTGGCTCAAACCCTGAATCCTGACCAGTGTTGAGAGTAGAGAGGCTCCAGCATGGAAGTACTGCAGAATACACCTCTCCTCTGACACGTCTGCTTTATATCTCTCTGTCTGAGGCAGCGCTGCAGCTTTTGATGATCTACATTCATATAACATGTCTTTGATCCTTTAGCATTATGCTTTCTGGTTTTGACCCCTTGCGTGGATTTGTCACATTTAATAAAGATGTCGAAAAGGAATCATTTCTTGTCATCATTTCCAATCGTATCTCTGTCCTTTTCAATGAATGTTGCTTTAAAAGGGTATATAAAAACCTCAGTTATATTTATTCCTAAAACAAGGTTCACTTCTATTTTGGATGAAGGGTTAAAGCTATGGTGTGCTGAGCATAGTGTTGTTCAGGGGGATGTCCAGGTTTCTGCAGATACCAACTCAGAAACATGTAAAAGTACGTCTGAAAAGACCTTCAGTGTCTCTCACCGAGACATAGGAACCCCAGCATGCTGAGTGGTGGAAACGGTAACATATTCATAATGTTCATATGAGTCAAAGACCAAACGGACATCGCTAAAAGATGCGGTTCGGTAAACGTATTCTGTGAGCCGTGAAGTGTTGCTATTCAAATGATGTCCAGTTTCAGCAGATGTGCACCTGTGTCTCTTGAGTGACAGGAAGTCAGTGGAAATGTAGGGCTGAGGCTTTCAGAAGAGTCTCTGGAGATTCAGTGAAAGCAGTATGTGTGTCATTGTCCACAAAGCAGCTCAACGCTGCCCTCTTGTGTCTCATCAAAGAATTACAATAAAGAGTGATGACCGCAACTCTGTTCAGGTCCGTCCTTCAGGGGGAGCTGTACTCCTGCAGGAGCAGGAGGGACTAGAGGAGAGCAGGAGAGACTAGATGAGGGGCAGGAGAGTAGGGACTAAAGGAGGAGCAGGAGGGAAAAGAGGAGGAGCAGGGGGGGACTAGAGGAGGAGCAGGAGGGACAAGAGGAGGAGCAGGAGAGACTAGAGGAGGAGCAGGAGGGACTAGAGGAGGAGCAGCAGAGACTAGAGGAGGGGCAGGAGAGTAGGGACTAAAGGAGGAGCAAGGAGGGACTAGAGGAGGAGCAGGAGAGACTAGAGGAGGGGCAGGAGAGTAGGGACTAGAGGAGGAGCAGGAGGGACTAGAGGAGGAGCAGGAGAGACTAGAGGAGGGCAGGAGAGTAGGGACTAGAGGAGGAGCAGGAGAGTAGGGACTAGAGGAGGAGCACGGAAGGACTAGAGGAGGAGTAGGAGGGACTTGAGGAGGAGCAGGAGGGACTAGAGGAGGAGCAGGAGAGAACAAGAGGAGGAGCAGGAGAGACTAGAGGAGGAGCAGGAGGGACTAGAGGAGGAGCAGGAGAGACTAGAGGAGGGAGCAGGAGAGACTAGAGGAGGAGCCAGGAGAAAATAGAGGAGGCACAGGAGAGTAGGGACTAGAGGAGGAGCAGGAGAGTAGGGACTAGAGGAGGAGTGTAGGAATAGATAGTTGCAGGATAGTTTGATACTCACAAAATAAGTGTTTTTGTTAAGATATTATTATTGTTTCATTTCCTCTGAGAGTCACTTTTTAGTTTATCGCTATTGTATTATTTTATTACAGTCTGTCTAATTCAGAATAAGAAGTCACACAGAGAAACACACAGTGACATGCTGTTGCGTGAAGTGGACACTGGGTGGCAGCACTTACCGGCAGCGGCACTGCAATGCATTGCGAAGTGGGGCTCAGATGAATGGAGAATGAGACACAGTTGTCCTGCTTCGCTGATTTCTGTCTTATAATTCCAGGTTAGTTACTCACCTTTTCTGTGACTTCAGGTGTTCATGAGCTAATACTAATCCCCGGTGGTGTGTGGTCCATAAGATAAAAGCTCCTTAAGTGTGTACATAAAGTAAAGTGTCACGGTACGTGATGATTGTCTCATGTGTTTCTTTCGGCTCCTGTGCATTTGTGGGTTATTACTGTATGTGTGAAAATCAGTTGTTTGTGTGAAGTGCGTTGCTCGAAATGTTGAAGCTAATGCTAATGCTAATGTGCAGTTTAGGATCAGCCTTGGTGGAGGACACACACATGAACTGTAAACGAGGATATGGTTCAAGTTCACGGGTCGAAGCGGCAAGCTATGGGCCAGACATGTTTATTATTTCACTTTGTGTTCATAAAGTGTAAACGTTTAACTGCAAGGGAGAGTTATTCTGTTGTATTAAGTGAGCACTTAATGTACTTAACATACTTTATGTACAGTTATATGAAGAAAATACTCTTTCAATGAGAGGATAAAGGTGATGTGTGTAAGGGCGAAGTGCATACATGATTGAAGAGAAAATGTTTATCTTTGGTTTAATACAAATTTTGATGAGTTTATTTCTTGAAAATATGGAAAACATTTAATGTGAATGTAATCTAAAAATAGTTAATACTAGTGCTGTAATGCAGACAAAATAACAAATAATAGTAATAGTAACTGTATGTAACATGTGGTAGTTGAGGTATAGCTGTATGTAACATGTGGTAGTTGAGGTAGTAGCTGTATGTAACATGTGGTAGTTGAGGTATAGCTGTATGTAACATGTGGTAGTTGAGGTGTAGCTGTATGTAACATGTGGTAGTTGAGGTATAGCTGTATGTAACATGTGGTAGTTGAGGTATAGCTGTATGTAACATGTGGTAGCTGAGGTATAGCTGTATGTAACATGTGGTAGTTGAGGTAGTAGCTGTATGTAACATGTGGTAGTTGAGGTATAGCTGTATGTAACATGTGGTAGTTGAGGTGTAGCTGTATGTAACATGTGGTAGTTGAGGTATAGCTGTATGTAACATGTGGTAGTTGAGGTATAGCTGTATGTAACATGTGGTAGTTGAGGTATAGCTGTATGTATCATGTGGTAGTTGGGGTATAGCTGTATGTAACATGTGGTAGTTGAGGTATAGCTGTATGTAACATGTGGTAGTTGAGGTATAGCTGTATGTAACATGTGGTAGTTGAGGTATAGCTGTATGTAACATGTGGTAGTTGAGGTATAGCTGTATGTAACATGTGGTAGTTGAGGTATAGCTGTATGTAACATGTGGTAGTTGAGTTATAGCTGTATGTAACATGTGGTAGTTGAGGTATAGCTGTATGTAACATGTGGTAGTTGTGGTAGTAGCTGTATGTAACATGTGGTAGTTGAGGTATAGCTGTATGTAACATGTGGTAGTTGAGGTATAGCTGTATGTAACATGTGGTAGTTGAGGTATAGCTGTATGTAACATGTGGTAGTTGAGGTATAGCTGTATGTAACATGTGGTAGTTGAGGTATAGCTGTATGTAACATGTGGTAGTTGAGGTATAGCTGTATGTAACATGTGGTAGTTGAGGTATAGCTGTATGTAACATGTGGTAGTTGAGGTATAGCTGTATGTATCATGTGGTAGTTGAGGTATAGCTGTATGTAACATGTGGTAGTTGAGGTATAGCTGTATGTAACATGTGGTAGTTGAGGTATAGCTGTATGTTTCATGTGGTAGTCGAGGTATAGCTGTATGTAACATGTGGTAGTAGAGGTAGAAGCTGTATGTAACATGTGGTAGTTGAGGTATAGCTGTATGTAACATGTGGTAGTTGAGGTATAGCTGTATGTAACATGTGGTAGTTGAGGTATAGCTGTATGTTTCATAATGTTGAGGAATATAATGCTGGTGCTGGGTTGAGGCCCCTGGTTAGAGCAGCTCTGTGCTCAGCGCTCTGTGTCAGAGTCTCTTCCCCCTCAGCAGCTGCAGCAGGTTCCTGCTGTAACAGCTCAGTGTCACGCAGTCTGACTGAGGGAGGTTTTTGTACGGCTCTCTATCACTGTGTGAACACAGGGCCACTATGGAGACTCTGACAGTAATAAACTACTGCATCTTCAGGCTGGACGCCGCTGATGGTCAGAGAGAAGTCTCTGCCGCTTCCACTGCCACTAAACCGAGCTGGTGTTGGTGATACACGTCTGTTTGCCCATTTTACGATGAGCTTGGGGGCTTCTCCAGGTTTCTGTTGGTACCAGAATATATAATCATCATCATCATCATCATCTCTGTAAACTGCTGTGTTGGTTTTACAGGTCAGAGTGACTGAGGATCCTGGAGTAACAGACGCTACTGGTGGCTGAGTCACAGTCTGACTGCTGGTTCCTATAGGAAACAAGCAAACAAGACATTGAGTTATCCAGTAGAAAACACAAGCAGACAAAGAAGGGTGGTCCACATGTGGATTGAGTGGAATGAACCAACCTGTTAAGGATCCACAGACCACTGTCCAGAACAGGAGGCTGAGGGGATTCATGGTGGCCACGGTTTCTGGGGTGTTGAGTGACAGCTCAGAGTCCTGCAGTGTTGAACTCAGAGGACTTTAAACCCTCTCAGAAGCCCAGTTTCAGCTGAGCATGCAAAGCTTCCTCTGTATGGAAATTACCTGTTTCCACTCATCACACTGGGGCTGAGAGTGAATGCAGACCTTCTGGGAGGACCTCTGGATCTCTTCTACAGTCACACTTTGGGAATACAAACATCATTTTGCTGGAAACAACTGGAATACATAATCTATAACTTATTCTCTGAATTAGGCTAATTGCTGCTGGTTTGTATGAAATTCATTGCTTATATGTAATTCTGAAAATACACAGATGCTATATAAATATTTCATAAGAGATAATGTATTTTATCTGTGTGTAGTAACTGCATGAAGCCTATGTAGATATATTACAAAGATTGGCTGAGTTTTTAAAAAGTTGCATCTGTTGTTAAATTGTAGTGAAAATATCTACATAATACTAAAAGTTTTATAAAAATATATGCAGGATCTATATTTTATTATAAATCTACTTAACTTAAAACACATCAATGACATTGCTAACCATAACTTTATTGGATTGAATCATTGATTCATGTTTCTGTGATAAGTCAGTGTGTGTCAGTAAGCTGTGTCTTCATGTGTGGGAGGTTTTTGTACAGCCTCTTAATGAGGTTGTATCACTGTGGTGGACTTTTGGTGGAGGCACCAAACTCACCGTTGACTGTAAGTACAAGGACACTTTTCTCTATCTGACATATTTCTAACTTTGAAAACTATGTTTATATTACAAAAGTTGTGAAGATGTTATGACTTTTTACCTTTTTATTGTATAGATTTTAAGATGTTGTTTCATCGGATAGGTCAAGGACAGTGAAAATATATTATTGTTCAGTAATTGTTGACATTGTCTTTTTGAATCATTTCATTATGATGAGCATTCATCATTTATTAAGAATGTATTAATTTATTTACTATGCGCTTCATAAAATGGGCAAACAAATATCATTCAGGTTCTGTTTTGACTTCTAAAAGTACAGTGATCATTTACTAAAACGAATATTTCATTTGAAATGTGTTTGTGTGTTTAAAACATCCCGTTAAAGATTTATCTGTAGTTTTTTGGCCGAATGTGAAATGAAATATAAGAAAAGGGAAGTGAAACAAATAATGAATAAGAAAAGTTCTGCCACCTGACAGTTGGTGAAACATTGAAATGTGTTATGAATGAATTGATATGAATTCCCACATTACAGTCAACAAGTCCAACTCTTGGTGAATGTTCATGTTCCCTTCCCTCTGTGCTCCCTATGAGTGGGGATGTTAACTGAGCCTGTTGTCCACTTGTCTCCTCTCTCCTCCAGTGGGAGTGGTGCAGCCCAGGCTGAGCCTCCTTCCTCCCTCCACAGTGGAGCAGGAGCAGGGCAGCGCTACACTGCTGTGTACGGCCAGCGGGGGCTTCCCCTCGGACTGGACGCTTGGCTGGAAGGTGGGGGGCAGCGGCGTGTCTGGGGGGGTGTCAGGTAGTCTGGGGGTCCTGGGGAAAGATGGCCGCTACAGCTGGAGCAGCACCTTGACCCTCCCTGCAGACCGGTGGAGGAAGGCGGGCTCAGTGAGCTGTGAGGCCAGTAAGAGTGGCCAGACGCCTGTGGCTCAAACCCTGAATCCTGACCAGTGTTGAGAGTAGAGAGGCTCCAGCATGGAAGTACTGCAGAATACACGTCTCCTCTGACACGTCTGCTTTATATCTCTCTGTCTAAGGCAGCGCTGCAGCTTTTGATTATCTACATTCATATAACATGTCTTTGATCCTTTAGCATTATGCTTTCTGGTTTTGACCCCTTGCGTGGATTTGTCACATTTAATAAAGATGTCGAAAATGAATCATTTCTTGTCATCATTTCCAATCGTATCGCTGTCCTTTTCAATGAATGTTACTTTAAAAGGGTATATAAAAACCTCAGTTATATTTCTTACTAAAACAAGGTTCACTTCCATTTTGGATGAAGGGTTAAAGCTATGGTGTGCTGAGCAAAGTGTTGTTCAGGGGGATGTCCAGGTTTCCGCAGATACCAACTCAGAAACATGCAAAAGTTTGTCTGAAAAGACCTTCAGTGTCTCTCACCGAGACATAGGAACCCCAGCATGCTGAGTGGTGGAAACGGTAACATATTCATAATGTTCATATGAGTCAAAGACCAAACGGACATCGCTAAAAGATGTGGTTCGGTAAACGTATTCTGTGAGCCGTGAAGTGTTGCTATTCAAATGATGTCCAGTTTCAGCAGATGTGCACCTGTGTCTCTTGAGTGACAGGAAGTCAGTGGAAATGTAGGGCTGAGGCTTTCAGAAGAGTCTCTGGAGACTCAGTGAAAGCAGTATGTGTGTCATTGTCCACAAAGCAGCTCAACGCTGCCCTCTTGTGTCTCATCAAAGACATTACAATAAAGAGTGATGACCTCAACTCTTTTCAGGTCCGTCTTCAGGGGGAGCTGTACTCCCGCAGGAGCAGGAAGGACTAGAGGAGGAGCAGGAGAGTAGGGACTAAAGGAGGAACAGGAGAGACTAGAGGGGGAGCATGTTGGCCTCTTGCAACATGTGAAAGGGCCCACACACACTCGAGGCCACACTCTGGATCTGGTTACATCTAAAGGTGTTAACATTTCTTCTGTTGATGTTAAGGACTTGGCTCTTTCTGATCTGCAGTAGCTGTAGCTGTATGTAACATGTGGTAGTTGAGGTATAGCTGTATGTAACATGTGGTAGTTGAGGTATAGCTGTATGTAACATGTGGTAGTTGAGGTATAGCTGTATGTAACATGTGGTAGTTGGGGTATAGCTGTATGTAACATGTGGTAGTTGAGGTATAGCTGTATGTAACATGTGGTAGTTGAGGTATAGCTGTATGTAACATGTGGTAGTTGAAGTATAGCTGTATGTAACATGTGGTAGTTGAGGTATAGCTGTATGTAACATGTGGTAGTTGAGGTATAGCTGTATGTAACATGTGGTAGTTGAGGTATAGCTGTATGTAACATGTGATAGTTGAGGTATAGCTGTATGTAACATGTGGTAGTTGAGGTATAGCTGTATGTAACATGTGGTAGTTGAGGTATAGCTGTATGTTTCATAATGTTGAGGAATATAATGCTGGTGCTGGGTTGAGGCCCCTGGTTAGAGCAGCTCTGTGCTCAGCGCTCTGTGTCAGAGTCTCTTCCCCCTCAGCAGCTGCAGCAGGTTCCTGCTGTAACAGCTCAGTGTCACGCAGTCTGACTGAGGGAGGTTTTTGTACGGCTCTCTATCACTGTGTCAACACCCAGCCACTACTATGGAGACTCTGACAGTAATAAACTGCTGCATCTTCAGGCTGGATGCCGCTGATGGTCAGAGAGAAGTCAGTGCTGCTTCCACTGCCACTAAACCGATCTGGTGTTGGTGATACAAGTTGGTTTGCCCATTTTACGATGAGCTTGGGGGCTTCTCCAGGTTTCTGTTGGTACCAGTACATACGAGAACCGTAAGTCGTGTCATGATAAACTGCTGTGTTGATTTTACAGCTCAGAGTGACTGAGGATCCTGGAGTAACAGACGCTACTGGTGGTGTCTGAGTCACAGTCTGACTGCTGGTTCCTATAGGAAACAAGCAAACAAGACATTGAGTTATCCAGTAGAAAACACAAGCAGACAAAGAAGGGTGGTCCACATGTGGATTGAGTGGAATGAACCAACCTGTTAAGGATCCACAGACCACTGTCCAGAACAGGAGGCTGAGGGGATTCATGGTGGCCACGGTTTCTGGGGTGTTGAGTGACAGCTCAGAGTCCTGCAGTGTTGAACTCAGAGGACTTTAAACCCTCTCAGAAGCCCAGTTTCAGCTGAGCATGCAAAGCTTCCTCTATATGGAAATGACCTGTTTCCACTCATCACACTGGGGCTGAGAGTGAATGCAGACCTTCTGGGAGGACCTCTGGACCTCTTCTACATTCACACTTTGGGAATACAAACATCATTTGGGAGGAAACAACTGGAATTCATAACCTACAAAACATGTTCTCTGGTTGATTTGATCTTGGTTTGTATGAAATGCTTTCATTTGCTTTATTGGTATGGAAAGAAATACTCATTACAGATAATAGGTAATAACTTATTATGATGTTTATAATAAATGCATGTTTATTACATCGTCTTGAAGGTTTTTCATTCAGTTAAATGAGTGGACTCGTGTATAAACAATTCAACTGTTTGTTAGTGTGCCTTCAAGATTTTATGAAAATAAATGCAGAAAAAATATATTTTATTAATCCCATATACATGCAAACAAAGTATAGACATTAATAACAATAACTTTATTGAATCAAATATTGATTCATTGATAGATTTTGTGAAAAGCAAGTGTTCGTGTGCCAGTAAGCTGTGTCTTCATGTGTGGGAGGTTTTTGTACAGCCTCTTAATGAGGTTGTATCACTGTGGAGCACTTTTGGTGGAGGCACCAAACTCACCGTTGACTGTAAGTACAAGGACACTTTTCTCCATCTGACATATTACTAACTTTGAAAACTATGTTTATATTTAAAAAGTTGTGAAGATATTAGGACTTTTTTCCTTTTTATTGTATAGATTTTAAGATGTTGTTTCATTGGATAGGTCAAGGACAGTGAAAATATATTATTGTTCAGTAATTGTTGACATTGTCTTTTTTAATCATTTCATTATGATGAACATTCATCATTTATTAAGAATGTATTAATTTATTTACTATGCGCTTCATAAAATGGGCAAACAAATATCATTCAGGTTCTGTTTTGACTTCTAAAAGTACAGTGATCATTTACTAAAACGCATATTTTATTTGAAATGTATTTGTGTGTTTAAAACATCCCGTTAAAGATTTATCTGTAGTTTTTTGGGCGAATGTGAAATGAAATATAAGAAAAGGGAAGTGAAACATATAATGAATAAGAAAAGTTCTGCCACCTGACAGTTGGTGAAACATTGAAATGTGTTATGAATGAATTGATATGAATTTCCACATTACAATCAACAAGTCCAACTCTTGGTGAATATTCATGTTCCCTTCCCTCTGTGCTCCCTATGAGTGGGGATGTTAACTGAGCCTGTTGTCCACTTGTCTCCTCTCTCCTCCAGTGGGAGTGGTGCAGCCCAGGCTGAGCCTCCTTCCTCCCTCCACAGTGGAGCAGGAGCAGGGCAGCGCTACACTGCTGTGTACGGCCAGCGGGGGCTTCCCCTCGGACTGGACGCTTGGCTGGAAGGTGGGGGGCAGCGGCGTGTCTGGGGGGGTGTCAGATAGTCTGGGGGTCCTGGGGAAAGATGGCCGCTACAGCTGGAGCAGCACCTTGACCCTCCCTGCAGACCGGTGGAGGAAGGCGGGCTCAGTGAGCTGTGAGGCCAGTAAGAGTGGCCAGACGCCTGTGGCTCAAACCCTGAATCCTGACCAGTGTTGAGAGTAGAGAGGCTCCAGCATGGAAGTACTGCAGAATACACCTCTCCTCTGACACGTCTGCTTTATATCTCTCTGTCTGAGGCAGCGCTGCAGCTTTTGATGATCTACATTCATATAACATGTCTTTGATCCTTTAGCATTATGCTTTCTGGTTTTGACCCCTTGCGTGGATTTGTCACATTTAATAAAGATGTCGAAAAGGAATCATTTCTTGTCATCATTTCCAATCGTATCTCTGTCCTTTTCAATGAATGTTGCTTTAAAAGGGTATATAAAAACCTCAGTTATATTTATTCCTAAAACAAGGTTCACTTCTATTTTGGATGAAGGGTTAAAGCTATGGTGTGCTGAGCATAGTGTTGTTCAGGGGGATGTCCAGGTTTCTGCAGATACCAACTCAGAAACATGTAAAAGTACGTCTGAAAAGACCTTCAGTGTCTCTCACCGAGACATAGGAACCCCAGCATGCTGAGTGGTGGAAACGGTAACATATTCATAATGTTCATATGAGTCAAAGACCAAACGGACATCGCTAAAAGATGCGGTTCGGTAAACGTATTCTGTGAGCCGTGAAGTGTTGCTATTCAAATGATGTCCAGTTTCAGCAGATGTGCACCTGTGTCTCTTGAGTGACAGGAAGTCAGTGGAAATGTAGGGCTGAGGCTTTCAGAAGAGTCTCTGGAGACTCAGTGAAAGCAGTATGTGTGTCATTGTCCACAAAGCAGCTCAACGCTGCCCTCTTGTGTCTCATCAAAGACATTACAATACAGAGTGATGACCTCAACTCTGTTCAGGTCCATCTTCAGGGGGAGCTGTACTCCTGCAGGAGCAGGAGGGACTAGAGGAGAAGCAGGAGGGACTAGAGGAGGAGCAGGAGGGACTAGAGGAGGAGCAGGAGAGACTAGAGGAGGAGCAGGAGGGACTAGAGGAGGGGCAGGAGAGTAGGGACTAAAGGAGGAGCAGGAGGGACTAGAGGAGGAGCAGGAGAGACTAGAGGAGGGGCAGGAGAGTAGGGACTAGAGGAGGAGCAGGAGGGACTAGAGGAGGAGCAGGAGAGTAGGGACTAAAGGAGGAGCAGGAGGGACTAGAGGAGGAGCAGGAGAAACTAGAGGAGGAGCAGGAGAGTAGGGACTAGAGGAGGAGCAGGAGGGACTAGAGGAGGAGCAGGAGAGACTAGAGGAGGGGCAGGAGAGTAGGGACTAGAGGAGGAGCAGGAGAGTAGGGACTAGAGGAGGAGCAGGAAGGACTAGAGGAGGAGCAGCAGAGACTAGAGGAGGGGCAGGAGAGTAGGGACTAAAGGAGGAGCAGGAGGGACTAGAGGAGGAGCAGGAGAGACTAGAGGAGGGGCAGGAGAGTAGGGACTAGAGGAGGAGCAGGAGGGACTAGAGGAGGAGCAGGAGAGACTAGAGGAGGGGCAGGAGAGTAGGGACTAGAGGAGGAGCAGGAGAGTAGGGACTAGAGGAGGAGCAGGAAGGACTAGAGGAGGAGTAGGAGGGACTTGAGGAGGAGCAGGAGGGACTAGAGGAGGAGCAGGAGAGACAAGAGGAGGAGCAGGAGAGACTAGAGGAGGAGCAGGAGGGACTAGAGGAGGAGCAGGAGAGACTAGAGGAGGAGCAGGAGAGACTAGAGGAGGAGCAGGAGAAAATAGAGGAGGCACAGGAGAGTAGGGACTAGAGGAGGAGCAGGAGAGTAGGGACTAGAGGAGGAGTGTAGGAATAGATAGTTGCAGGATAGTTTGATACTCACAAAATAAGTGTTTTTGTTAAGATATTATTATTGTTTCATTTCCTCTGAGAGTCACTTTTTAGTTTATCGCTATTGTATTATTTTATTACAGTCTGTCTAATTCAGAATAAGAAGTCACACAGAGAAACACACAGTGACATGCTGTTGCGTGAAGTGGACACTGGGTGGCAGCACTTACCGGCAGCGGCACTGCAATGCATTGCGAAGTGGGGCTCAGATGAATGGAGAATGAGACACAGTTGTCCTGCTTCGCTGATTTCTGTCTTATAATTCCAGGTTAGTTACTCACCTTTTCTGTGACTTCAGGTGTTCATGAGCTAATACTAATCCCCGGTGGTGTGTGGTCCATAAGATAAAAGCTCCTTAAGTGTGTACATAAAGTAAAGTGTCACGGTACGTGATGATTGTCTCATGTGTTTCTTTCGGCTCCTGTGCATTTGTGGGTTATTACTGTATGTGTGAAAATCAGTTGTTTGTGTGAAGTGCGTTGCTCGAAATGTTGAAGCTAATGCTAATGCTAATGTGCAGTTTAGGATCAGCCTTGGTGGAGGACACACACATGAACTGTAAACGAGGATATGGTTCAAGTTCACGGGTCGAAGCGGCAAGCTATGGGCCAGACATGTTTATTATTTCACTTTGTGTTCATAAAGTGTAAACGTTTAACTGCAAGGGAGAGTTATTCTGTTGTATTAAGTGAGCACTTAATGTACTTAACATACTTTATGTACAGTTATATGAAGAAAATACTCTTTCAATGAGAGGATAAAGGTGATGTGTGTAAGGGCGAAGTGCATACATGATTGAAGAGAAAATGTTTATCTTTGGTTTAATACAAATTTTGATGAGTTTATTTCTTGAAAATATGGAAAACATTTAATGTGAATGTAATCTAAAAATAGTTAATACTAGTGCTGTAATGCAGACAAAATAACAAATAATAGTAATAGTAACTGTATGTAACATGTGGTAGTTGAGGTATAGCTGTATGTAACATGTGGTAGTTGAGGTAGTAGCTGTATGTAACATGTGGTAGTTGAGGTATAGCTGTATGTAACATGTGGTAGTTGAGGTGTAGCTGTATGTAACATGTGGTAGTTGAGGTATAGCTGTATGTAACATGTGGTAGTTGAGGTATAGCTGTATGTAACATGTGGTAGCTGAGGTATAGCTGTATGTAACATGTGGTAGTTGAGGTAGTAGCTGTATGTAACATGTGGTAGTTGAGGTATAGCTGTATGTAACATGTGGTAGTTGAGGTGTAGCTGTATGTAACATGTGGTAGTTGAGGTATAGCTGTATGTAACATGTGGTAGTTGAGGTATAGCTGTATGTAACATGTGGTAGTTGAGGTATAGCTGTATGTATCATGTGGTAGTTGGGGTATAGCTGTATGTAACATGTGGTAGTTGAGGTATAGCTGTATGTAACATGTGGTAGTTGAGGTATAGCTGTATGTAACATGTGGTAGTTGAGGTATAGCTGTATGTAACATGTGGTAGTTGAGGTATAGCTGTATGTAACATGTGGTAGTTGAGGTATAGCTGTATGTAACATGTGGTAGTTGAGTTATAGCTGTATGTAACATGTGGTAGTTGAGGTATAGCTGTATGTAACATGTGGTAGTTGTGGTAGTAGCTGTATGTAACATGTGGTAGTTGAGGTATAGCTGTATGTAACATGTGGTAGTTGAGGTATAGCTGTATGTAACATGTGGTAGTTGAGGTATAGCTGTATGTAACATGTGGTAGTTGAGGTATAGCTGTATGTAACATGTGGTAGTTGAGGTATAGCTGTATGTAACATGTGGTAGTTGAGGTATAGCTGTATGTAACATGTGGTAGTTGAGGTATAGCTGTATGTAACATGTGGTAGTTGAGGTATAGCTGTATGTATCATGTGGTAGTTGAGGTATAGCTGTATGTAACATGTGGTAGTTGAGGTATAGCTGTATGTAACATGTGGTAGTTGAGGTATAGCTGTATGTTTCATGTGGTAGTCGAGGTATAGCTGTATGTAACATGTGGTAGTAGAGGTAGAAGCTGTATGTAACATGTGGTAGTTGAGGTATAGCTGTATGTAACATGTGGTAGTTGAGGTATAGCTGTATGTAACATGTGGTAGTTGAGGTATAGCTGTATGTTTCATAATGTTGAGGAATATAATGCTGGTGCTGGGTTGAGGCCCCTGGTTAGAGCAGCTCTGTGCTCAGCGCTCTGTGTCAGAGTCTCTTCCCCCTCAGCAGCTGCAGCAGGTTCCTGCTGTAACAGCTCAGTGTCACGCAGTCTGACTGAGGGAGGTTTTTGTACGGCTCTCTATCACTGTGTGAACACAGGGCCACTATGGAGACTCTGACAGTAATAAACTACTGCATCTTCAGGCTGGACGCCGCTGATGGTCAGAGAGAAGTCTCTGCCGCTTCCACTGCCACTAAACCGAGCTGGTGTTGGTGATACACGTCTGTTTGCCCATTTTACGATGAGCTTGGGGGCTTCTCCAGGTTTCTGTTGGTACCAGAATATATAATCATCATCATCATCATCATCTCTGTAAACTGCTGTGTTGGTTTTACAGGTCAGAGTGACTGAGGATCCTGGAGTAACAGACGCTACTGGTGGCTGAGTCACAGTCTGACTGCTGGTTCCTATAGGAAACAAGCAAACAAGACATTGAGTTATCCAGTAGAAAACACAAGCAGACAAAGAAGGGTGGTCCACATGTGGATTGAGTGGAATGAACCAACCTGTTAAGGATCCACAGACCACTGTCCAGAACAGGAGGCTGAGGGGATTCATGGTGGCCACGGTTTCTGGGGTGTTGAGTGACAGCTCAGAGTCCTGCAGTGTTGAACTCAGAGGACTTTAAACCCTCTCAGAAGCCCAGTTTCAGCTGAGCATGCAAAGCTTCCTCTGTATGGAAATTACCTGTTTCCACTCATCACACTGGGGCTGAGAGTGAATGCAGACCTTCTGGGAGGACCTCTGGATCTCTTCTACAGTCACACTTTGGGAATACAAACATCATTTTGCTGGAAACAACTGGAATACATAATCTATAACTTATTCTCTGAATTAGGCTAATTGCTGCTGGTTTGTATGAAATTCATTGCTTATATGTAATTCTGAAAATACACAGATGCTATATAAATATTTCATAAGAGATAATGTATTTTATCTGTGTGTAGTAACTGCATGAAGCCTATGTAGATATATTACAAAGATTGGCTGAGTTTTTAAAAAGTTGCATCTGTTGTTAAATTGTAGTGAAAATATCTACATAATACTAAAAGTTTTATAAAAATATATGCAGGATCTATATTTTATTATAAATCTACTTAACTTAAAACACATCAATGACATTGCTAACCATAACTTTATTGGATTGAATCATTGATTCATGTTTCTGTGATAAGTCAGTGTGTGTCAGTAAGCTGTGTCTTCATGTGTGGGAGGTTTTTGTACAGCCTCTTAATGAGGTTGTATCACTGTGGTGGACTTTTGGTGGAGGCACCAAACTCACCGTTGACTGTAAGTACAAGGACACTTTTCTCTATCTGACATATTTCTAACTTTGAAAACTATGTTTATATTACAAAAGTTGTGAAGATGTTATGACTTTTTACCTTTTTATTGTATAGATTTTAAGATGTTGTTTCATCGGATAGGTCAAGGACAGTGAAAATATA
>JAOPHQ010000083.1:0-75086 GCA_030340625.1 Merluccius polli | reverse complement strand
TCATTATAAAATGTGAACGAATTAGAAAAGGGCCCAATTCATTGCCGCCGACCAGACGTCTTATCATTTATTCACTGATAACGTGGAACACAATAAAAAGCAATTATATGGTGAAATACTATCAATTATAACGTCTTAACTGTTATTGCTATTTTTTCACCCTGCCTTACATTAGCCTCGCCGGCTCCTCGCTGCAGCATTAGCGGAGTATCATTAGTGTGGGGAGCAGTAAGTACGTTGGCCCAAACCAGTGCGAATGCTAAGCCCATAAAAAAAAATACAAATTTCAAAACGCGTCTGCGTCTAGTGGACGATAAGCTTTTAGCCTCCCAGTCCCTTCGGCCACCGGCGCTGCGAAACCAGCTGACGTCGAGCATCAATGACACGCGAAACCACAGGCTCGTCTGACTCAATTTAGTCGGCCATGAATTATTCCAGTGAGTGCTCTGTGTCCCCAGCTCATCCCCAATGACATAAATAAATAAAGAGAGAGGGGGGAGAGAGGGGGGAGAGAGGGGAGGGTTGTTGTTGCTAACCGTACAATGCGGTGATACAGTTCCCATTCGATCGCTGATTAACTCATTAATATTCCACCACGCGTAGAGCAGAAGACTGCTCTCATCTCATTGGTTCATCGCCCACATTGTGGTGAAGATTTACATTACATTTAGTTTAAAGTGAACTCTGCTTTACAAGTTCATTTATATACTCGCATGGTGGGTACAATTAAATCCAGATCATTTTAATGAAATTTGAAACCCCTTGATGGAAGACCTATGCAATCTATTCACAGACATTCAACCTTTTATCAGTTGTGCGCTTTGCGTGTGGTGCTGAAATGCTAACACACCTCCGTCTGCCATCGCAGGCGAGAAGTATAGACACTTTTTGGCCTCGGGGACCAGTTGTCCATTTGAACTAGTGACCTTTGACCTCTGGGTTGAGATGGGCAGACTTGGATATTCACCCGCAGTGGGGGGGGGGGGGGGGCAGTCGGGGAGCGCAACGCGTCTGAGTCACACGTTCGCGAGGAGCGGCGCGTTTGCTTTAAACTCGATATCGCCTCGTAACATTGTTGTCGTTTTGTGATGCTTATTGTTTAGTGTGAGTATGGAATGAGCCGGGGCTGATCCGGGGCACAGAGTGCTGACGGTCAGAGGGCTGGTATTTATAGACATCGCAGAGCCGGCTCCGCTTACATGACCATTCTTCTTGGGTTAAAGTCAATAACCCGGCAGTTGGAAATGTGCTGTGACAGGCCAGGCTTGAGTTCAACCAGTTCTGTTACCTTGTCACTAATCACATGACACCAACTGAATGCCGCGGTTGCTCAACACTCCAGTGCAGGAAGCGAACACTGGTACTGTGTCGTTGGTACAAATAAGGTCCCAAAATACATCTTTCACTTAGTAGAGCAAAAAACCCAGCATGCTTCACCACATGGACTGTATGCGGTTGGATTGCCGGCAGCCACCGAGGCCAGCATGCACGCAGGAGAGCGTGGGGAGGGGGAAACGGGATTTTGAATACCTTTCGCCGAGTCTGTGGGGATCCAGTTCTGCAATAATGGTATAGAGTTTGTGACATTCAGTGCTGATAGAGGACATCATTTCACAGGAGACCTCACAGTGCAGCGCGACCAGGAAGCCGCGCAAAGCCAGATGGAACCGAGTTGAATCGTCAACATTTCCCCAGAGGACTCTGCTAGCGCGAGCGCAGGCACAGATTATTTATTTTTTTACATTCAAAATGCAACAGAAAATAAGGACCACAAGCTGTGCGTGGCGGCGGCGGCTTCCTAGGGCACCCCGAGAGAAGGGGAACAACGGGTGACCAGGGCCTGCAGTATATCCATACACCCACCGTTAAGAAAGGAAATGTAGAGTCATTGCTACAATCCATCTTCATTTGGTTAAAAAAAGGAAAGTAGGATATTCTCCCCGGCTTATGAGAAAATTCTGGCTTCCATGGGTCAGCTGCTAGCCCGCCCCCCCCCCCCCCCCCCCCCCCCCACCACCATATCTCCCCACATCCCCCTGAGTACAAGGGTGTATTTAAATATACTGTAGCGAGAGGCGGGAGACTAGACCTTGGTCCCGTGCCGAAATGGCCGCCATTCAAGGTTATTGTTGGAGGGGTTCCCATCGCCCCCCTCCATGTGATGCATAGCAATCTGACAAATGCAAACTGTGACATTTAGGAACGCACTGGGAGAATAACTACCGTTGTGTTGCTAATAGGGAGCCACTCTGCTTGCCAGGCGAGAGGGTTGGGACGGCCGCAGCTTGCACACGCGGGATACCTCTTCATTAAGAATACACAGCATTCACTCAAACCTGAAGGATTGCATCGGATTGGCTCCATTCAGCTGGTTCTCCCTGGGCTGCTGGAGGCACCGACGAAGCTATTGCCTCGGAGAAAAAACAGAAAGACTCCAGTCCTACGCTCACCAAGTTGGGCTGGTCATCCACAGTGATGAAACAAGATCACGCCCATCAACATAAACACACCAGACGACAATAAGGACCTAGAAACCTAGGACCTAGGATTCATAACGCACGTGCAACCTTCCCAAGACACAAATATGGAAATCTAAGCAATACAACACCAAGACCAAACTCTGTGTACAACACCGAAGCTGCATACTGACAACACTTATCTATGGATCAAAATGCTGGAAGACTAGCGAGCGAGACATCGATAAATGATCTACCTTCCACACATCATGCCGCCAAAAAATCATGCAGATCTTCTGGCCAAACAGCTCATCTCAAAACATAAACCTTGAACATCAACTGGAAACACATGTGACCCTTGGGAGACATCGGTGGAGCTGGATGTACTCAGAATGGAGACGTCACCCATACCAAAAGCAGCGGTACATCGGACCCCAGGGGGCAAGCGGAAGAGAGGGAGGCCCAAAACAACATGGCGACGGACAGCTGGGATACTGTGGAGAAGATGGGACATACGGAAGTGGAGGGACTTTGATGCTACGGGGATGACTGACATAATAAAAGGGTATAACAAAATATAACAAAAGGGATCTTGTTTTAAAGCAAATAATACATTTTCCTTGATTCAATTGAAGCAAAGCATTGTTTGCTTGCGATGAGACCTACATCTTCCAACAGCCTATATGAACTTATAACCTTCGGCAAGGTTTCGTCCTGAAGATCTTCCTGATTAAACCAGAATAGTAGTAGATTATAACAAAAGGCTATTGTATGACTGTGTGTGCGAAGATCAGGTGCCATTTTGACCATTATTACATGACTCATTCAGGATCTTGCAATCTACAATGAAGACAGAGCCTGTGTTTAGCTGATTCATACGCGTAGATAATCACAACAGATCAGATGAATTGCCTTTTTTGCACAAAAGACTGTTTGTTTAAATAAAAGCTGTGCGATTAATCTTCCGACCCTCTGCTAGCTTTATTTCTTGTCTGGCTCCGTGTTGTCTGAGGACGAGCCAGGCTCTTTTTTTTTGGTTTTTGAGAGCCGATTACCTCATCGCTGCTGGGCAAATATGCTCAGATATTACTGATCAGCTACATGTCTTGTTGCGCTGCCAAAATAAAGAAACCGATAAGACAATACAATACTTTAAATGTTGGCATACTCCAACAATTCTGGTTACAAACTGCAACAAAAGGTAGGCTATGCTATGAATCAGTTAATGTTAATATAATGGCCTCATGTTATTGGTGATATGAAAGAAAGACCTGAGAAGGTGGTAGAAAATATTTCAGTTTTTTTTTTCTCACTCTGGAGCGACTTTCAAAGTGTGATTGTGAAGATTATATTAATTATACTGTTCGGGGGGGAATTACCTATCTGCCACAGATGCTGAATTACTGCATTTAGCTCAAGCTTGCCTTTCCACTCTTTAATGTGCCATTTAATACAGTTTCTTCTAATCCACTTCATAGATAGAGGTGAGTGAAAATGGTGGTGGGTGTTTTATGCAAATTGCACGGCTAGGTGATTAATTTATAATGGCTTTCTCTGCAATTGAAGGCAGCAAGACCCGACCAAGGGCAAGGAAGTTAGCCAATAGCACACGCAGCGCTAGGGTGGCTCTGCTTGTTCGGTGCTGTACAACACACTGAATAGTATCTCTATCTAGACGAAGGAACCTCCCTCTATTCCTAATGGGCCTTTTGCTTGAGGGTTTTATCCGCTGTTATCTGTTTTTACTGTTATCTGCTTTTTATTTATCTATTGCTCTAGGCTTTGCACCATTTTCAATCTACCAAAATCGTTTAGCGATTAAATCATTCATCGATAAACTCTACCCAGGGTTAACCGACCACTTAAGTGTTATGAAACAAGCAAGTTAAGAAAACACCTTTATTTAGCTTTTCTCTCATCTCTTAGTTGCTCCTACCTTAACAAGCAAACATATAGGGCCTATACATAAATATCCAAACATAAATATAAGCAGACCTCAGCTCACATGACGATGTCCTCGAAGAGGATATAAGACGGGAATGAAACAGTTGCAGATCCTGCTCTAGGGGAATTGTTGCTGCGATTCATCAACTGACATTCTTAACCTAGCAGTCATACTGATATTGACATTTGAATGAACATTGTTATTGTATAATTCCAGGAAGACTATTCATCAGATCGTAATCAAATACGCCTTCACCTTTGTTGATTCTTGGTTCATGTTCATATTTACTTAATAAAAACAAGTTTCTTCCAAAAGAGGATTTCACAATTAGCAGGAGTGCATTGTGACTTTGGACTGGCTCATGTATTCCCTTTTGTTCCCTGTATGCTGTAAACAGACATATATGAGTGTAGCTACCAATGCGGATGTCCTGTAACTTGATTTGAGCATCTTCCCAGCGATGCTCAGATGCGGCTCAGTGGTCGGCTGTGTTTCTGTGTTGTTGGATCCTTAACTGAAGACAACAGGACCCCCCCCCCCCCCCCCCCCACCCCCCCACGGACAGGAGAGAGAGAGCCTCACCGGGGGAGACGCAAGGCAGCCGTGGCACCCGGCTCGCGGGCCTCAGCTGACAGAACGCTGATGACTGTAGCAAGGACAATGACCTGCATGTGTCAAACAATTGGCAAATAATTGATGTCATCTCTTCCACTGTTATTTCCACGGAGGGCACTAACTGTGTTGCCAATATCAAACCTCCTGCCGAGGAGTAGCACACCAAAAAATATATAAATAAAGAGCGTGCTACCATAAGACTGATGGGGCGAGCCAGAGGAAGTGGGAGCAAGAGGAGAGGATTGGGAGGGGGAGGGGAGGGTGTGTGTGTGTGTATGTGTGGGGGGGGTGGGTGGGCGTGGTGTGTAGGGGGGGGGGGAATAAGTGCCAGGCTCAGCTTTTTTTTTCCCGCTTTTTTTTTTTTTTTTCTCTGACTGAAGACGCACAGCCATCTGTGGGGAGACAAACAGGCGTATGGCCGTCATTTGTCCAACATCTCACGCGATGTGAAGGCTTTTCACTCGCCGTGCCAACCTGTGTGGCAGATGATGTATGTGTTTCTTCAGTCCCGTGATTACTAGCGTGGCGCTGCAGAGCAATGCTCTTCACCTCATCAGTTCCACAGGCTGGGCTCCAAGGTGGCTGAGAGATTCGCTGCGAGATGGCTTCTGACACGCGGCACAACGAAAGGCATACACCGGCGTGAATATTATACACTGCATTTCGCCGTGGCCACCGACTGTGAACGGATCAATCGAGGTGGAAGAGGAGAATTACAATTTTAATAGAGTGCCCGGGTGCGGTAATTAAAAAGAATGATTATATTTACCATAAATGCAGGGGGATGGGGATTCAATACAATGAGGGGAGTTGCTTTGGTCATGAAGAAAAACAACAGGACATAGGCGATTTGTTTTTCTGTGAGTTTGGTCAGAAACTTATGAAAGACAAAGGAGTAGCAGGAGCACGGCATTGGCTCAGGAAGTCGAGGTATTCTTGATGTTATCTTCAATATTTCTAAAAATGTTTTCATAGCGTTTCAGTATGCATACGTTATAATACCACTATCCACACATTACGTATTTATATTTTTATTTTCAGTCAAATCAAATCATACATAGTTTATGCGCCACCCAAAATGGTTAACCTACATAACATTTCTTTGGCCCAGAGTCTCCCACTGCCATTAATCAGCCAGTGGGCCGATCCGTCGTCATATTAGGTTTCACTTAATTTGGACCATCAGCTCCTTCAGTCCTGCCGGCCCACAATTACAGTCTCACGAACAGCGGTGATAGATAATGCATAACAAGCGATTTAATTTAGCAATACCAAAAATGGTAAATAAAAAGGTGGGCAGTAGGAGACGGTAGAGAACCGAGAGATTAAAAATAATAAGCGCCATCAAGCAAGCTGAGAGACAAGTGGGAGATAATTGTTGTGGGGGACATGGGAGCAATAGGCCCTTCTCAAGGAGGGTAACAAACCAGATGAATCGCAATGGCTCTGCTGTGGGTTTTGGTTCCACTGAGACCCTATTAGACTCAGCATGCAGGCTTTATATAACCACTTTAAGTGGAAAGGCTTCGACTGGGAAATTCTCCGAGACCAGGGAGAGGAGGCTATCCGACTCCCCCGATGTTTCTGTCAATATTCTCTTCCTGGTTGGTTTATGCTTTCATAACGGCTGCCTGGGGTCTTGCCCTGTTTGATAAATTGTGAACTGTATAATAATCCAATTTTATTTTTCCCCAAAGTACACTGCATGCACTGCGAAAATGTAATTCTAATAACTCTAAAAGAAATACTTAGTGCTGCTAATGATAAGAACAAATGACAAAGGGTAGAGGTCAATGGGGTTTCAGACCACAGCCGCCGGTCATGATGGCACGTCTTCCCCCGATAACGGCATGACCCCATCCAGGGTGGACCTTGGGCCAGGAAGGATGATAATTGCAAGATATTACTGAGTGAGCTTGACCTTAGTCTGAGCACCAGGGGTTGTCTGTCAACAGAAATACCTCCATTGTTTGGTGGCTACATCCAGGAAGAGCCAGACAGCCATGTTGTTGCAGGGTGACCTGGCGAGCCATCCCGTGTCAATTGGTGTCAGGCTGCAAGTCCAGTATAAGCAGCTCGCCTGCGGGCGAAGCCCCCCAAACCCGAGTCTATTGTATCCTATCGTCTCGACTAAAGATCGTGTTCCAAGTCTTCCTTTTAACAAACACTGCCGGTTGAAAGCCTGGGAGGATGGTGGACTGCTAAGGACAGACCACCAATCCACCGATGTTGCCTGTCTTCGTCAACGCCTCAGGGGAGATATTGGTAAGAGAGCCTGCTTAGACATGATAGTGTGTGGTCGAGAGTGTGGTCCTTTTCTTCAAGCTTTTCTACAAGAACCCCTCCAAATTCAGCGCTTTAACAGGTTTACTAGTCATTCCATTTCATATGCGATCATGAGAAGCTATATTTGTACACATTAGCTACATAGACATTAGCTAGGATGCTAGCCATCTCTAGGTGTTCTGTAGCCCATAATTGCCACAGGGTTCCTGAAACTAGAACTTAGCTTGAGTGATGGTTGAAATGCTCAGATTGGTTTAGTAATAGGGTTAGGGTTACTCTAGTATTAGTACTAGGGTTAGTAATAGGGTTAGTATTAGGGTGAGTATATGGGTTAAAAATGGGTTACAATTAGTAATAGGGTTAGTAGTAGTTCGGGTTAGGGTTAGTAATCGGGTTAGTGTTAGTAAAAAGGGTTCTACGCAATCCACAACCCCTTGCCCTCAGCATTTAGTAAATGTTCACTATTAGAAAGAGGGCACAGCGAGAGCTGAAATGGGACTTTAAATTGCCAACTCACGATGATGTCTATTGGTCTGCCAGACAGTACTTTCATATAATGTATTTGGTCTACAAAATAGTGAAGTACCATAACAACTGAAGCGGCTCAATAGACCTTAATATCTCATCGTCAGAACATTATAGGTTGGCATCACATTCCCTTGGTTGTGAAGTGCAAGGAAAATCAACCTCAAAAGGCCATTTTGGGCTGAGCTATGGGCTGAAGGGTTATACATGTGCCTTTTATGCAATGAAAAAATAAATGTCTCGTATGTTCCTCTGTAGCACAACCAAAGCTCTCTCTTGCTCTCTCTCTCCCTCTCGCTCTCTCTTACCGTGGTCCCAAGCTACAGAGGAAGCTTTGTGTTTTCATCCAAAAGAGGAAGTTCTAGCTATGCTGAGTTCATGTTACAAACCGCTCCGACTCTGTGATGTCCCAATGAGGAGTGGGTGGGGGACAAGTTGACAACCCAACCTTTAACCCTCACAAGACTTTTGTCGAGCCTTGGCTAATTTGTCCAGAGCCCCAGCCTTCCCTGCAACACAAGGAGCTCTCGGGTCTCTGTCGACACAGCAGAAAACCATTGGCAATTCTCATCTTTTGAATCGTCTGGCTCTTACAAAAGAACTAATTAACATCCAACACGACGCGAGGCTCTTTTTTTTTTTTTTGGTCCATTCTGATTCAAACCAGGCCATCCAGTTCACTGGTTCTGGAGATGGGATGCTAAAAAACCCATTAGACTACCCCTACCCCCTCAGCTGTGGGTGAGCGGCAGCAGGTTAAATGTCACTCAGAAATTAGCGTTCTCCTGGTAGAGCCGTGGACGCCACATCAGCTGCTGCCATTTTTGTAACTACATTAAACAAACC
This sequence comes from Merluccius polli, assembly GCA_030340625.1. Taxonomy (NCBI): domain Eukaryota; kingdom Metazoa; phylum Chordata; class Actinopteri; order Gadiformes; family Merlucciidae; genus Merluccius; species Merluccius polli. Next base: position 66,413 of record JAOPHQ010000083.1, on the reverse strand, counting down.
CTCGGAAGGCCTCAATGATGCATGCAATCTTAATTTTTATTACAGCAATTTATTATAGACTCCCCGAGCTTATGACAGCCCCGACTGTCATTAACAGATTAATTATAATTTCCCCCTGTGCTCTCAGTTAAGGAGAAATGTGAACAGAGAGAAAAAAAAACACAATGAGAGTTGGGTAGCAGCGTTTCATCATACCAGTGTTTTACCCTTCACCCTTCTCGGTGTTGAATGATATGGAGAGGTACCCAGGTTCCCTCTGCTCCCGAAGTCCTACCTGTGGCCACAGTGCAGAACACGGCACTCCTTCTGGGCCACCAATGCACTGTGGAAGGAGGACTTGCTTCTCGTGGTTTAATATGCTAATTGGCTGCTAGACGACCAACGGAAAAGTAATTCAACCTCCATTAGTGTCATGGTGCCAATGAAATGTAGATGATGCAAAGATTTGACCCGAACTGTGGCCCTGACACCTAACCCTATTCCCAGCCCTAACCCTAATTTTTGCCCAGGCCCAAATTACCCTAAAACATTGTTTTAGTAGTTTTTTTTTTTGTTTTTTTTACTGTTCAGCCCAAAGCCAAGTTTTAAGGGTGAACAGTAATTAGTCAAATCAGATTTGATATGATATAAATATAAATATGAAATTATTTTCAGTGGGCATATTGAGTTGCTGAACAACATAAGACAACTATCAAAGCTTAGATCAGCACAAAATAAATTCCTGGCAGTTAGCTTCATGCATGATAATAGGATTCCAAGTTCATTACCCATCAGATATGAATTGATGAACAGTATCAGTCAAGATTTGTTTTCATTAAACAAGCCCTCCATAAGATTTTTTTGTAAGTTGGGCTGCTCAACGTTTAAACAGTGAATAGGCAAAGTTTACATTGCAGTAATATTCTCAATGTACTTTCCCGGCATGCATAACAGGCTAACCTTATGTGCTAAGTGACACCAGATTCCATCACTTTGTTCGTTAGCTAAAATGTTACTATTGATGGGTGAGAGAGAGGTCATTTCTATTATTTAGCTAATTATAATTGTATTTGAGTAATTATCTGTTACTGCTCTATATGGGACACTTGAGGTTAATACTTAGCAAAAGGAGAGGTACATTTAGAATTGAAATTCCATTCTAGCTAGCTGTTTACCCAGCTAGAGGCACTGTCTTAACACAGTGCTGCTTTAACGTGATGGACAACAGAAATCCGTAATGTACTTCTAATTATGTGATTATATCGATTACATGTGATATGTTATTGTTATTTTACGTTGTCCATCAATGTAAGCTTGTATCTTTGTCTCTTCTATTCAGGTAGACCTGGTAAACAATCAATGTGTCTTAATACTTAGAATTTATCCGGTGGGAAAAGTTATGGGAGTGTTATCAGTTTAATTAGGTTATTTTTCCAATTATGAGACTAAGACGATAAGAACACTTTGTATATAAAGACGCCTAATATAACCTTGTCGCCAAAGTGGCCTATTTAGTGCCAAGTTGGTCGACTAAAATGTTGGCCAATACAGTTGTTCTTTTTATTAATACACATGCAGTAATGTAAGTAGCTACCCTTTCACTATCAATAGACCAACTAATGTGGCATAACCATTGGGCCCAATATTAGAGAAAAACCCTTTGTACAAGACACTGTGCTGAACCTGCTTTTATTGGCTCTAAAGCATAATCCTTGTTGGTTGACAAATGAAGTTAGAACTCACCGCTGGTCTTAAGAAACCGAGTCATATGACCTCTCAGTCCTTAATACAGCCTTGAGGGAGACAGTCATGAACATATTGCTTTGTTCACTGCCAATATGATTTCAAACAGAAGTTGTTAAGACTTGCTGCACACAGTCTGTCAGCAGCACAATGGTTGGGGGTGGTTGGGGTCTCCAGGCTTCACCATCTTGAGGAAGAACAGGGGTCTGGGGACCGAGAAACAGATGCAGACTTTGTGATGAGGAAAACGAAGAGTAGTTGAGGCCCGATCAAGGTTTGAATCCGGTATGAATCTGAGATCAAAATGCAAGATCGATACATTTCAAGTGACATGATCCGAGCGAGACATGAGTCAGGAGCTGTAGACGTGTCACACATGGGATTGTATTTAGCATTCAATTTGCTCGGCGGTGGAAGTTTATCTGACAAAAACTGCTCTCGTTTTCCTCTCCTGTGATAGATTGCTGCACAGAGTAATGAAATCATTCAAATAAATCCTTTAAGCGCCAGGGGAACAGCTGAAGGTAATATTCAACTCACAGCGGAACAACAGTGGCTGGTTTGGTCATGATATGCAACCTATACATTACAGTGTGCAGCATGCTCTCATTAGAGGCTGTAATGCTGTGGGAAATCGATACGTCATGCCGTGTTATTTACATTTGATGTCATCACACGCATTAACAGTATGTTCAAATCTCTGGGTCATGCCTCACATCCGAGGGCGGGTTTCCCCACGCTTTGAATTTGGAGGATTAAGCAAAACTGTGAAGCTCTGAGAGGTGCCTCCTAGCCTCTCTCCTTCTGGCCGGTTCTCACTCAACACATTAGTCAGCATGTCTGTCTATTAGTCTCCGGCCCAGTAATTGCCTGTCTGATCATCGAGCGAGATCTTTCAAACACTATATCTCTTTTCTCTTCAGCAGAAATAAATAACATTCTGGTGCGGCCGGAATGAATGACCACTACTGTCTCAGGACATAAACATGTTCTGCACCGGCCAATGGGAACGCAACCCACATGTTTTATATTCCCCTGTGAGAAGTCCTCTTAGTTGAATGTATGGCTTAGTGTTGATAAGTCAATTACACGCATTTTGAAGTAAGGTGTTTATTTATGGTGATGCCAATATAAAAAAAAAACAACCAAAAACCTCTACGCTCCCATAACTCACCGCTTTGTCCATCCGAGGGAATCTAGCGGGGAAAGACAGGGCGCTCAGACACCCGTCAGATAGCCAGATAGTGATACATAGGGATGTTGAACGTGTCGATAGCAGCGATCTGTATGAAACACAGGCGTAGAGGAGCGCGGCCCAAGAGGAATTTCATATTTCACTTGATGCATGGGGACCCCGCCGTTGAGCCTAGTTCACCAGGAGTTCACTTCAGCAGCAGGCTCTGTCATGCCCCAACCCCCCTGCCCCCACACACACAAACCACCACCACCACCACCAGCCCCCCCCCCCCACCCAGCCCTCTTTCAATGGATCCACTCTTCGCTATCTCCCTGGCAGCTCCAGGGTAATGGATGAGGTGCAAAGCTCCCACAGAGAAAACCCCCACATCTGCATCCACGCGATAATGTGGATCACAAAGGAGAGGCCGAGGTGTTTTGTACGAGCGCTCCTTGCGCAGCCGCCGCCACGCGGTCTGCTCCATGGCAGCTGAGTCCAGCGCTCGCCCCCTATGTTGGTCATCTTTCAATACAATGCTAAGGATATTTATATCTGAAACATTCAAATACGATCTGGGAGGATCTGTTCATGATGGGATTACAAATGTAATTATTCATTCTGGCGATATCCCAAACGTGTACACATCATACAGCCTATATTTGTATCACTTCATGTAAATATGTGGTCAATTTTCAGAAGCGTAGGCCTACAGGCGGTCCAACACAAACAAATAATATGGTGCTACTAAAACAATTCTGCAATATTTTTCCTGTAGCATTTATTTTATTTACTCCACAACGTTGCTGGGAGTCTACTGTGTTCTGTAATTGACTGGCTGGCCCTGAGGCGAGTGGAGATGTTCGCCATTCCAGCAGTCACACCTCAGCGCTTCACAGTTGGCAAGCTGGGCTTGTAACAAATCACACTTCTCTGACTAACAACAACTACAACAACAACAACAACAACAACAACAACGACAACAACCGCAATAAAAAAAAAAGCAAAAGGGGCGCCAGGGAGCTAAGGACGACTCATTCGATTTTCACTCAGCGTTGCAATTTAGCCAGGATGCTAAATCTATGGATGAGGACTACACAGGAGCTGGTAGCATTGTGAGGGATAACTTCAACACCTCAAACATACTGACCAAAAATCATCCAGCACCCAAACGCATGCAGTAAAGAACCTACGCAGAAAGGTCTGTGCGGTACAAACCAGTAATAGGTTTCATTAAAAAAATAACATAACGTCAACTTTCTTCCCAACCGGTATGTTTTGATGTAAAAATATCACAAGGTAACCCAGTAAGTCATATTGTATACATAGCGCTGCCTGTATTTAACCCTGTATGTAACTATACATGTACATGTGTATGTACACCTTGTGTAACACTATAAGTAATGATGAATGTACCCTGTTTGTAATATGTAATCCTATATGTAAACCATATGCAACCCAGTGTATAATAATGTATGCAGCACAGTATATGGTGTGCTTCTATGTAACGGTATACAGTACATAACATGTATGTATTAGTGTGCAGTACGTAACCATTGTATGTAACCCACTACTAACCTGTAAGCCTGTATGTATGTATGTATGTATGTATGTATGTATGTATGTATGTATGTATGTATGTATGTATGTATGTATGTATGTATGTATGTATGTATGTATGTAATGTCCAGGATCTTCTGCTCCAGTGGCGTTTGTTTTGTGTTTCTCCAGCACCAGAGAGCGAACAGACGGTGGGGGGCGGTGCTCTTCATGTTAGGCCAACAGGACACTTGAGCATGCAGATTGCACATTTACATTCACATAGCTGAGGACATTAAGACCTATTGTTTAGTACAGGCGTGGGGATCATGCATCATTGCATCCAACATATAGTCCATGGTGACCACGGCGGGCGCAGACGCACGTATCACATGAATATAAATGAGGGTCAGCCTCATTCCAAGACGCAGTAAAGGCAGCCTTATGTGTTTATGAATACGGTGGGAAAGAGGTGTGTGAATGCAATGAACGCCCAGATCACAAGCGAATTATGTTATCTCTCTCTCTCTCTCTCTCTCTCTCTCTCTCTCTCTCTCTCTCTCTCTCTCTCTCTCTCTCTCTCTCTATATATATATATATATATATATATATATATGTGTGTGTATACATGTCGGTGGTATATTCGTTTGCAGAGCAATATAATGATTGCTTGGTTTATTTGAATAAATAAACATCACTGTTCCATATGGCATCACCAAAATGCAGTTCCTTCATTTGGTATTGTGTGGGGAAACAAAGGAGGAAACATTGAGGAAACATTGAGGGGAAAACAACAAATGTTGTGAGATTATTCCTGGTGGCCAGAGCACATCCCAAATACCTGCAGTTTGATTTTATCCCATCTATCATTATTCTCTTTGGCAAACACAATGCCATCGGTTTCCCAGAAGAATTATAGAGCGGCACTGCAGAAGACAAACAATTTACTGGCACTTTGCCTCACTGAACAGCGCTGTCAGACTGCCAGGGAGCATCCATTTTAAACAATACATGTTTTAGTCACCCAAGCCCCACGCATTCGTTGTGGCAGCTCCTCGTAGCATTCAGAGATGAGTTATGTTGCTTGTTTAAATGATGAAAGTCAGTCAAATGCTGGAAGAAAAAAAATCATTTTCTAGAAGAATATGTCTGATTTCTCTCTTTGTTTGTGTGCCTGTGTGTTTCCTTTTTTCCACGTGAATGAATTAATTGAAACACACACATATACTGTTATAATGGAATCAACACAAAATAAATGCTGTTTTAGACAACAAAGCAGAGAGGAATAGGAACAGCCATTTTAAAATGTTGTCGTTCTTTGAACTACTCCCCCCACCCCCACCAAAAATAAAAAGCGGGAATAAAAATCCTTCTTGCTGTGTCTTTTTTTCCCCCGCATGAACTCCCTCTCTAGCAGGGGCGTAAATGAAGTGGGGAGCTGGTGCAGGCTAGTAGAAGTGGGACCGGGGCCTCTGGGGGGGGGGGGGGGGGGGGGGGTTGGGCAGCCCAGGGCCCACATTACGCTGTAGCCGGGTCCAGAGAGCTCGCTGGCTGACAGGCCGCTGCCCTCGGTGGACACGCCAGGACCACTGCCACCGTATTCTCGGGGACATTTACATTATTCAAAGATAAATGCATTGTCAATTTTGTGTCTCCAAACGCTAGATACGTTCGCCGCTCCGCTCCTCCTGCAGCCAAAGGTGGGCTCACCTTCGCCCGCCATGAGACACGCTACAAATGAAATCAAATGTCTTTCTCCATGCGGCAGAATTGCTTAACCCTGCATGCTCCTTCTACACTGCTGCTGCCTCATTTTTTAATGCCGAGGGCCTAGAGGTGTAGGGCTGGGGAACAAGATGGAGGGAGTTCAGGCTGCCTGCTCCTGCACAACCCTGTCTCATCAAAATTACGTTCCCAGGGAACTATTCGGCATTCTCAATTACGTTTGTCTGAAAACGTATTTTGTCCGTGATTACGTTTCATTGAACGTATCGCAAATACGTTCGTTCTCAGCCTATTTTTTGCGATTTATTTACCTATAGAATTATGTTTGGTTGAAACGTATCCCAGATATGTTAAATGTCAACATATATCATATTATTGTCATTAAGGCATATTTCCCTTTCGGGGAACGTTTCATTTAACGTATTTTGTCCCTGATTACGTCTTGAATCTGAATTGAGCATATTTTTTGTTATTTATTTACCTCTTGGATAATTTACATTGAATTGAAACGTATCCTCAATAGGCTACGTTAAATATCGATAACATTTGTCCGGGGAGGGGGGGTCCGGTCCAGGTCCGACCCTCCCCGGACCGGACCGGCGGGGGGAGGATGGCCGGTCCAGTGGTGGGCCGGTCCAGGACCCTGAATGCTCCCAGTCCGACCCAAATAGATGCACCTGCATTTATACATGACGGGCCGCAGCATGGGCCGCTGTATACTACAGTATAAATGTATACTCATGATCATTAACGATACAGCAGTGTTGTGTAGTGGCCATCGCTAAGAAATATGTATGCTTCTTTTCCGAGAAATATCGTAATTTCATTGGTTTGTTGCGTCAATTTACACTACAGTTCCCATGAGTGTCAGCGACCGTTGCTATGGTGACGACGCCAGCTTTTATTAAAATGTTTTATATTGCCGATGGGTGGTTATCGTCAGTGGCTGGCGAAATACTGCCCTGTAGCAGTTATATTGAAATGTAAAGAAAATAATGTGTGTATAATGAAAATCGACCAGCCACAAACGGTACAGGAAACATAATTTGAAGCTTTCTGATTGGCTGAACTGGCCCAGATATGTAAGCCAACACACTGTGAACATAATTTGTACTTTTTATGTGTACCTTTTAAAGCCAGCACAGTTAGAAATGCAAGCTTTTATATTTAGGATAAGATATATTTTACTGTAAGATGGACATTATTATACGTCACGCGCAACACGTACCCTGACTACGTTGGTCCAAAGTGCCAAACGTAGAGGGGTTACAATAAAGGCCCTTAAATTGTATGACTGTTACATTTTTCTGCCTATTCTTTTACTATTATTGTCCCACACCACAATGTATGTCCCACAATGTGAACTCCAAACAATTCATGTTCATCCAATTCATGGACAAGCTGGAAACACGTCTAAAAACACTTGAAATAGAATATAGCCTATATTTATATTTTTACAACATCAATCTCCCTATAATATGAACAAAATATGATCAGGTTATACTTTCTCTCTTGAAAACGGGCAAAACGCTAACCCTAACCCGGAAAATGAATTTAAAGAACTACAAACGTTCGGAAAATGCAATACACTGAAGTGTGCGGCGCCATGTTTTTTGTAGTCCTAAAGCCCCTTATGTTACTATGGCAGAGGCCTACTTTCTTTCAAAAGCTCATATCTTGGTCAATTAAAAACAACTGTGGGTAAAAATGTAACTACACACAGACATACATTCGCATTACCATATTGTTCATCCAGGGCAATCCTGTCAGCCCCGGGGGAAGGGAACACAATGGCTATAAATGGTCATATTAAGTAATATGGAAATATGTATATGAATCATTTAAGGGGTAAATGGGGTCTAAACTGCTCCAAATTGAAAAGCATGACTAAGGATAAGGTCACCATCAATATGTTGAACACATTTTGCCACTAAATATCCCTTAAAATATGTTTTAGTGATTTTATCCATCTTGGCTCTATATAGGCTCTGAGAAAGTACACATCAGTAAGTGCCTTCTCAGTGAGCAGATAAAAATGAAACTTTGTCGTAGGATGACAATGAAGACACCATTGGAAAGGTCTTGATCTGCAGAATACAGATCTGCCACTATGGACATTCTGGATGGTTCCTGCTCCTCAGGAATGCCCTTTGAACCTTGAACCTAAGGCTCTTTTAAAGGCTTACAGAAAAGCAACACAATGTGATACAAACATGGGGAAAACATTTTTGGAAAGCTCTTGACTTCTTCTATCATGTCCTTTGTGGCCTTTGCCAAACCATTAGGGGGCGCTACTGGGTAAGGTCAAAACCAGATTTCACCCAATTAACAATAGTAAAAATGAAATCTGACTAAATAAATGTGCTCCCCGGTCCCTAAAACATATAATACACTTGCGAAGTTCCTTGACACATTTTCACATAATAGGGAAAACGTAAACTAAACATTTTAGAACTAGCCTACAAAAAAAATGGCGCAAAAAACATGGCGCCGCACACTTGAGTGTATTGCATTTTCCGAACGTTTGTAGTTCTTTAAATTCATTTTCCGGGTTAGGGTTAGCGTTTTGCCCGTTTTCAAGAGAGAAAGTATAACCTGATCATATTTTGTTCATATAATAGGGAGATTGATGTTGTAAAAATATAAATATAGGCTACATTCTATTTCAAGTGTTTTAGACGTGTTTCCAGCTGCTTTGTTTGTCCATGAATTGGATAAACATGAATTGTTTGGAGTTCACCTTGTGGGACATACATTGTGGTGTGGGACAATAATAGTTTTTTTATTTTTTATTTTATTGTCAACAATATTATGACATTATAACATAAACAGTAGTACAGTAAGGACAGTACTTCCGGCTGATAGGTCCTCCCAGGTGGTCACGGCGTCTGTCAGCTGTAGCCCCTAGCAACCTGACGTCATTGAAACATGGTGCAGGAATCAGAGAGAGAAAACATAGAGTAACTAACCAATAGGACAAACATCCGATCGTAACTCGTCACTTTGTCAACATTAGTTTCTCCCGCTGCCACGGAATAATGTGTTGATCAGCAAATCAACCTCAGACGTGTAGTGGGCGAGGGTTTGATCCGTCAGACGGAGTGACGTCACAAGGGAGTCCTGTGGAATCTGAAAAAGTCACGTGAATCTTGAAAGTCACGTGACTTGGACGCAAAACCATGGGAAAAGAATAGGCAGAAAAATGTAACAGTCATACAATTTAAGGGCCTTTATTGTAACCCCTCTACGTTTGGTACTTTGGATCAACGTCAGGATAGTGTTGCGCGTGACGTATAATAATGTCCATCTTACAGTAAAATATATCTTATCCTAAATATAAAAGCTTACATTTCTAACTGTGCTGGACTGGGAATGCTCCCAGTCCAGGGTCGGACCTGGACCGGACCCCCCCCAGCCCCGGACCGCCCCCCCCCCCCCCCCCCCCCCCGCCCCCGACAAATGTGTTATCGATATTTAACGTAGCCTATTGAGGATACGTTTCAATTCAATGTAAATTATCCAAGAGGTAAATAAATAACAAAACATATGCTCAATTCAGATTCAAGACGTAATCAGGGACAAAACACGTTAAATGAAACGTTCCCCGAAAGGGAAATATGCCTTAATGACGATAATATGATATATGTTGACATTTAACATATCTGGGATACGTTTCAACCAAACATAATCCTATAGGTAAATAAATGGCAAAAAAATAGGCTGAGAACGAACGTATTTGCGATACGTTCAATGAAACGTAATCACGGACAAAATACGTTTTCAGACAAACGTAATTGAGAATGCCGAATAGTTCCCTGGGAACGTAATTTTGATGAGACAGGGTTGTCCTGCACTGAAACATTGGTCTTTATTTGGTATACGTATCTATATTATTTCGGGGCTATTCATAACTATATGCATGTTATTAAATACATTATGTCTGAATGACTGCATGAATGAATAGGTCAATTAATAAATTAATGAAAGAACAGATACATGAATAATTGGTTGGATTAATTGATTAATTAATGGATGGACGGATGAATAGATGGGTGGATGAATTAATGAATGACTGAATAGATTAATGAATGGGTGGATGAATTAATGGATGGGTGATAGATAAATTAATGAAAGGGTAGATGAAATGATGAATGAATGAATGAATGGGTGGGTGCATGGATGAATGCATGTTTTGACTAAAAGCGATTAGTTAGAATCTAGTTTGAATAATCCAATTTGAGTTTTGATATCCAGTAGTCTGTATCAACATGTGCATTCAGGAAGGGATGTTTTATGTTGTGTGTTAGTGAGAGAACACACAACATTCATCTTCTACAGTGAGATGCATGCTGCCAGTAAACAAGACCACCAGTGAAGACACTGAGCAGATACGAGACCTCCAACACAATCGTCTTATCCTTGAAACCTTGACGCCTCCCTCCCAGCCGTGAAGTTTATTATGAATGACGAGTTGCACTGGACAAGGCGGCTGGCTCACCCTCGCATTGAAAAGGTTATCTGATGGGCTCTTAACTTAACACTAAAACTCATGAAGATGGTTATTAAAGCTACAATCTATCTTTCATATCTCACCGTCACAGACTATTTTACTGAAATAATGTGTCTTGGATTACAAATGGAAACCACACAGGATCATTCTTTTTCCTGCAGACAGATTAAATTCCAAACCCTGTTACTGTAATAGGCACACTTGTAGCTCGCCATGAATTAGAGCTTTAATTATATTAGATACTATTTTAAACAAAATAACACATTTCTCAGGATCCATAGGTGTAATTTATAGCAGAGCCAGGTTCATTTTCCTGGGCAATCAATTTCTGGGTGTAGCAGAAGCCTAATATAATTATGTAAAGCACAGAGCTGAGTATCGCAGTCAGCACAGAAGGGTTTTCCCGAAGATAAATGAAGATGCAATTTATTCAGTCATAATTTCAGAGCCGAAAAAAAAGGGCATGAAGGAAATCCATATCGACGTTGGCAAAGAGAGGCACTACTATTTTTTGATACAGGCTGCCAGAGTTTTATGTATTATTGTGAACCAAGCTTGAGTAATGAATGACTTGCTCCAGTTCTCCCCACATATCAGGAAGCCATCTTCAAGGCGTGTCAGTATAGTAGATGAGCTGTTGGGTCAGGACTTTTTTTTATTTTTTTATTGTTGATCAAAATGAATCTGTGTCATTCTTACAATGATACCAAAATCACTAAAACATAAGGACCCCCCCCCCTCCATCCATCAAACTGCATCCAGTTCTGTGACAAAACCAATGGTCAGTATTATTAGTAACATCGATGAAATGTCAACAACTAACAAAAACACACTCAACACAAAAACGAATCACCTTGAATCGTTGGTAATGTGTTTTTTCCAAGACATTTGCTCGACAGCCATCAGAATAGAGTAGAATGTTGCTTGCAGAAATAACGCACTTTAATTAAAAATGAGGCATGTCTGAGTGTAGCTGTATTCCTTCTCTGCATGCTCTGTGTGAATATCATCATAATACTCTATTATAGGATGGCCTATCACATATTAGAGAGCCATTATGCTTGGATTCAGTCTTGTGCTCAGGTCTCTGTCTTTGTTTTCATGCTGTAAAGAACCCATATCTGTTGTACTGTGTTTGCAGTTAATTAGTTTCCATTTTGTAGTGGGCTACTTTAGATATTTGTAATCTATGTGTTCAGGGTGTTTAATAAGATGAATCCATGTAATTTTACATGGACCTATTCTAACCTTGATTAGATTACCCATATTATTTTCTGAAGTAGGAGTAGAAGTCATTTTTTTTGCAACAACTTGAAATCAATTATTTCAGTTTCAGCCTTAACAGAGGACGAAGCACACTTCCTGGGTGTTTTAAATTACAGATTTGTTGTTACAATTGCAGAAATTATAGGAGATGATGTATTTGATTAGGGTGCAACTAAGACTTCATAGCAAAATGTATGAGGAAATTAGATCATATACTGTCGACTTTATTACACTTTATATACTCCATAGGGAATCATCTAACCAATTTAGAATACTTAATATATGTGCCATTATTTTCCATAAGGAAATGAGCATCAGACAATAAGAGCTAAGAGCTTGCTGCTAGTTGGGGTTGTGAGATAGTGAATAGCCCATATGTGAAAACCATGCATATTATCTATCAATTAAAGACAAACATCACAAAGAAGATTTTTATTTAAAACGTTTCAGTTCATCAGAGCACCACGTAGCATGTTGAATAGCATACATTATTTGCAGAAAAGAGATGCAGGTAATTTAAAGTCAAACATAGTAGGCCAACACAACAGAGAGTCTGCATTTAATCGGATGCTTTAATTGATACCGGTGCTTCCTTGAAGAATTGAGGCTCTGACGTCATCCTCGCCCTAATGAGATGACGACATGGTAGACCTTGTGATGAAGACAGAGTTTCCCGCCCATTTATTTACATATTCCGTTCTTACGTCATACTATCACATCGTCCAATAAAATGTCAGTTGTCCTTGTAGGCCTACTAAAACACAAATATACATTTGTTTGCCGTGCTTATATGCAATCCGCAATGTAATAGTCGAGGGTCCAAATCCCATTTGAGTCTTACCTTACCTGCAAAACAATATCATGCATTACACATCAAAATATAAACATTAATAAGAATGCGAAAATGGTTTGATTTGTGTGCAACCCTATTTACTCCAATGTATTCGCAGAAAGAATAGGCTACCCTCTTGAGGAAAAAAAAAGGCGTTAAACATGTCTCGGGGTGGAGATGGTTTTCCTCCCCTTGCAGCAGCATGCATGCAGGGATCCTCCTCGCGATATGTTCTGCAGAAGATGATGCGCGTCGCCAACCGCGTTGATTGGGACGTGATCTGCAGCCTGCGTGACGTTTACAAACGGATCCATCTCTCCTCACCGGCCGAATAAACTAACGATGCGCTGAGTCGCGCGTCGCGCGTCTAAACGCGCCGTCGTCCGGTCCTGTTTACGGGGCGGCTGGCACATGGTAGTGATCTGCCGTCGGTCCGCGTTGAAGACGAAATCCGTCCATGAAATGTTTCCATCCTGTGCCACTCACTCAGAAGAGACGTCTAAAACTCAGGAGCCACGTCGTCCGCACCACGTAAACGTAACAAGTCCTCAAGAGTGGAAACCCTTTAATGACAGTGAGCGGCTCCTGTTGTCATTAGTGAGCCTACTACCGTAGGCTTCTCTTGGGCGCCATATGTAAATATCAGCCGCCAGTGAGCAGGCGTGCCCAGGCTCCTCCCGTCCAATAGGAGGACCCGGCAGAGCTGCTGGGGGTCTCCTCCATAACGTGTCTACTGTGGATCTGTGAGGGGAATATTCCTGTTTCTATTATAGCCCGGGACAACATGGCCCTGCCAAGTGCACCCTCCAAAGTGAGCTTATGGTTTGAAAGTCATGAAATGTTTTAAGTTGATCCTATGTTCAAAGTCAGAATTTGTCAACATTTGTTACTGAACAAACAAATGGCATATGTTGTGTAAAATAAGTAAGTAATTACCTAATATACAACTACATATATTCATAAATAAATAAACAAACAAACAAACAAATAAATAATAAGTAAATAGCCTAAATAAAAATGACTCACGTGATTATTCGACCCTGCTCTAGCGGCTTGTTTTACAGCGGCTTCCCAATTCAGACAGATGTAAAAGCATGATCTGAAAACATAGTCTCGGCCTCCATGTCCCATCCATTCATAAATAGTCCACATATGTGTATCACATTAACATACTGTGATTGTGCTTGTTTCCTTTGGCCTATATTTTTCCCCATTTGCGTGAGGTAAGGAATTAACCATTTCTCTCTGTCTCTTGGTCATTCAGACCACAGCTTCTGCACAAAACAGGAATGCGTGAATATCTTCAGTTTACGGTCCCTTTAGCACCAATCTCCAACTGTAATTGAGTAAGTTTTGGAGCAATTCTACGATTAAGAATAATAACGATGCAGATGAAATCAGATGTGCATGATAATGAAACGCCCCCCCCCCCCCCCCACACCACCACCAGGCCTACACAACACAAAGATTATTACCATGCGTCCCGATATGCTGTTCATTTACCCTGCCTTTAAATCAACGGTGTTATCTTAGATTTTAAACACACTTTGTTTTCTTAAACCCTGTTTAAATTGTCCCGCGCAGTTTGAAGTTGTTAGTTGAATTGGGAATGCAAATGCTTTGTTCAGGAGGAGGGGGATCAGCGAGGAGCCTGAAAGCGACGAGTTTTTGATTAATGAGCTTTGAAATGGCTCTCCAGGAGCAATAAAGGATGGACTGCTCTCCCTCTCTCTCTCTCCCTCTCTCTCTGCTTTCTCACACTCTCTGCCCCTCACCCCACCTCTCTCCCTCCCTCTAGTAGGCTACATACTGTTTTTTAACAAGCCGGCGCACACAAACGGACCTCGGGCACTATTACAGTCACTCAGAGGCAGCAATCGCTACATCATTTCCTATAATGTCAAAACATCCTTTTCCCCCCTTTTTTCAGGTTTTATTCGACTCAACCATTCCTAAATGTACATTGACTGTAAAGACAGCAACACATGGTCATATGCACATTGAATACAATTATTTGTTATCAGGAGCCTCATTGAATCATGTAATAATGTATTTTTTATGGTGTCCAAAAGTGTGATTAAATATTGTACAACATTTTCGATATATATATATATATATATATATATATATATATATATATATATATATATATATATATATAGGCCTACTAAAATAAGCCTAAATACATGGACTGACTTCCCCACAATGTATGCCAAAAACAACCTTATTGGATATTATTCCATCCTCCAAAACCACAAATGCATTGATTGCGTAGAGTATATACTTTCACATATCGATTCATGCGGCTTCTCCTATTTTAGTGCACTAGCCCTGCAGCTGCACGTCAATACAACCTTGTTACCGCTGTCTGCCAGGGCTCATTTTTAAAATGCACACTTTTAAAACATCACGTGAGGTGGTCCTATAGAAATGACACATCACCACACTGTGCAATATATTTGAGCACTTTATTTACAAAATGTTAAACACAATAAAATATAACATTTCAATATCATTAGGCCTTCGTAAATGTATGGATATCCAACTGAATTAAATAACAATGGTAAACAAAGAGTAAAAGAAATAGAAATGAGCTACGCAACATGACATGCTGGTTTGTAAATGTATAGCCTAGTATTGGATAGTCTACGTTTTGCTCAGCTTAGATGTTTGACACAAAAGTGGAACCGTGGACACGCAGCCTCTGGTGCTCCTCCACACCATTAGATGTCCCTTTGGATCCCACATTTACAATTAGAAATTACATTTCCCAACAATAGGCCTCAATAAGCCAAACCCTGTATCACCACCAATCGAAGTGCATTGATCCTTCCAATCATACCAAAAAAAAAAAAACATCACATTTAAATATTCGCATATAAAGGATAAATAATGTGCAATACAAAAGTAGTTAAACAATAAATAGGCGATATGCTAGTACAAGAGATAATGCAACGCAATGGAAATAAATAAATACGATACCTTTGAATAAAATGGGATATTGACAAACAGATTATTATTTTTTCTTTTTTTGTTTTACTAAACGTAATTTTTACTAAAGATGAGAATCTAATGTCGTGTTATACGGACTTACCTTCAAGTAATGGAACATAATTTTTTTTTTGTCTCCAAATTTGCTCATTGCACAACAAAGGAAAATAAACGAATAAACTGTTTTATACCAATCCTCAAAATTGAAAACAAAAAAGGAAATGGACAGAGCTGAATTTAGGAAATAATTACACGATAGCATTAATATCAATATCAATAATACTGTAATAATACACATGACTCGCTTGGAGTGTTATTAGACTAGTGAGGTAATAAAAGAGCGCGACATACTTTTGGCACACACATTGGAACCACATATTACAAATGCGTAAGTTTAGGCGCTTCCTGAAGCCTTCCCTGAGACGCTTGGTGTGAGGTGAGGTCTGTGTACGTGGGGTGGGGGTCGCAGGGTCCGTGGTGGTGGTTGCCTGGGATCTGGGCAGCACAGCTGTAGTCCACGCTAGCAGACGAGGGGTGGGGGAGATGGCCGAGGTTGAACATGGGGCCCGAGGCTGGCATGGAATCAACAAAATTCCCACCGACGTACACGGGGCTGCCTTGTAAATTAGCGTTGGCAAAGCCATTGCTCTGCATGCTGTGATGTTCATACTCGGACCCCGGGTACCTTTTCTGTTGCGGGAGGCAGCCACCTAATGGCGCCGTGTACGCGGCCAGGCCGTACATGTTTTGTTGTGGTTTGGCGAAGGACGGGGGCGAGGGCGCGTCGTAGGTCAGGGCGTTTACATTCGGGATCTGACCGGAATATCCAATGTGACTGTTCATTGGCGGACTCCTGTCTGGGGAGTGTCCGAGGGGAGAATGCATTATCCCCTTGGCCTTCTGGTCCTTCTTGTATTTCATCCTCCTGTTTTGAAACCAGATCTTTATTTGGCGCTCGGTGAGATTCAATAAGTTCGCCATCTCCACCCGCCGTGGGCGGCACAGGTACCTGTTAAAGTGGAACTCCTTCTCCAGCTCGACGAGCTGCGCGCTGGTGTAAGCAGTCCTGACCCGTTTAGAGGCGGGCCCGGGCGGGCTTTTCTCGTCACTCACCTCACCTGTAAGGCCACACAGGTGAGTTAGTCATCAATCAAATTAATTTTCACTTCCCACATTGGTCGCCAGCTCGTCAAGTATAGGCATTACGTGTACATATTTTCTCTCTCTTTCTCTCTCTCTCTCTCTCTCTCTCTCTCTCTCTCTCTCTCTCGCACGCACCCACGCACACACACACACACACACACACACACACACACACACACACACACACACACACACACACACACACACACACACACACACACACACACACACAAATAGATAAACAAATAGACGTACGTGTCGTCTGCGTACACCCGTGGATGCCATATAAGTTAATAATAAGCTTTTCGCCTCACACACACTCAAAAGACGTGTACAATCATTAATACCTCCGGATGTACAGCTGTTGCCTTTCTGCTTCGCATTCTGCCGGGTTTCTTTCATCCATGGGAAGATCTGCTTTGTAATCACTGGTGTGGCGGTACTAGAAGCACCGTTAGTGGGGGACTTCTTCTTCTGGGATGACGAGCCGTTGGGAGTGGGGGACGAGGCGGACAGTGGAGGTGCTTGCGGCTCCCCAATACTAGCGGGTTGACTGTTGCTCTGATTGCTGCCCTGTCGCATGCAGTCTCCGTTGAGGTCCGTGTCTTTAAGGGTCGGTGGGCGAGCCGCCGAGGTCTGTATGGGACACACCGTGGCCTGGTAGTCATTCTCTATGTTGGATGTGGCGTAGGACTGATGAGTGGGGCCATAATTATAGGAGTCTGGTTTGGGGTAGGAATAGCCTCCAAAAAGTCCAGAGTTATCGTAGTAGGTGGCTTTCTGCATGGTGTGGGTTCAAGGCGAAAGCGCAAGGATATCTCTGTCCAATATCATGGGGGGGGATCTTCTTTCACGTGATTGGTGTTTCCCACTGTCGCTCCTTTGTGTGGCCTATAAATAAAAAAAGAGAAAAACATTAGACTATAATACATGTGACATCTGAGTATCAAGCTAAGGATACCCCTTCACCCTAAAGACACACACAACGACGTTTAGATATCAGTGGCTCAATTGTTGAATAAAACAATACTAGTCCTGCGGGCCAGGAGTCACGGTTTGGAAGACATAGGCGTCCCCAATTTCAGTTGGCCATTTCTGAGACAGAAAAAAGTTAAACTTTAACTCCTTTCAAAGGTTTTGGTGAGGCTTTAGGCATCCCCTAGAAATCAGCTGAATCAGCATTGAGACACTCACACAATAACCCTTTCACTAATCACAAGACTTAACAAAAAGTCATCAACGACAACCCCCCCCCCCCCCCCCCCCCCCCCCCCCCCCCAAACGCCCATGGCACACCGAGCTGTGCACGCATGGTCCATATAACGTGTACAATGCGACACGGAATCATTTTATATCTTGCTTTCGGCTGCCTTCGTCCAAACGGCAGGAGAGCTATCGGTTAAGGGAGGCAGGAAAGGCGAGTGTCTATGCGGTGGTGGGTGGGTGGGGGATGGGGTACTGTGGGAGAAGGCCAATCCAACAATCTTTCATTTCATTCACCATTTATAAGGAGATATAATGGCCATGGTTTCTCTCTCCTCTCTCCACTCAAGATGATGTATATGTTTCAAAAAAAGCGTTCAAATGAAGTAGGCCTATATATATATATATATATATATATATATATATATATATATATATATATATATATATATATATATATATATATATAAAGCAAACGGTCAATATATTAGAACAGGTGGGTTTTCTAAATGTGTTTCATTGGGAGCATATATAGATGTATGATAACTAAATAAAACATTGGGTGTCTACATTCCTACTGTATGCTGGTGGCTCCGGAAGGCAAAGTGGTCGCCGTGCATAACAATTGCACCTGTCAGTGTGGACTGCAGCAAAATTTATGACCGCAAATGTTATGGTTGTAAACGCCCCGGAGAGGACTAAAAAGCCCTACACTCTGCAGCCGCGTAACTCTTAGAAGTGTAAAACTACGCGTAGGTGGAAGGCAGGGGAAAGAATTTTATACTCAATGAGCTCTGCCTGTGAGGAATGGGTTTATAAACTGTGTCCCGGCTGCAGGGGCTCCTGCTACAGGGGCTCTTGCTGCTGCTGCTCCTGCAGAGCTCGCCTCGCTCCTCCTCGGGCCGAAGCGCACCATGTCCGAGGCTACTTTGTTGATATGGAGGGGAATTCTGTTAACATTCACATTGAATTCGTGCGATAATGCTTTAACAATGTATCAGGTCTATGTGGCGTGCAGACTATATAGGCCTATTATCAGTCGTAAAAGAAGGAAGAGGTACGTTTTTGAATTATTATTAATATTTGTATATAGACCTATAGGCTATAGCCTTTATTTTTAGTCAGGGGTAGTATTTGAGGCCTACATTTTTAACCTTTAGTAGGCCTTTGTTTGCCTTGGAAACCAATTCGTAGCCAAATGTTAGGGCTATTATATTCTTATTACCTTACTCAAGTGTTTTTCCAACTTGTTTATGATTTACGGGCTATCAAAGAGATTAGCTAGTGTGGAAGATGCCTTTAAATTAGGCTTTCCTTTCACTCAGGCTATCGGTTCGCCGTTACACATTTTGTTTTTGTTTTCATTAAAAAAATATCACTCACCGTAATTTGCGCAGATGTGTTTTCTACTCCTCACGCATTCATCACTGCAACACTCTGGACCTGGGAGAGAAGTAAACAACACATTCAATCTTTTTGTATTTTAATCAAACATGGAATTAGTTTCAACCATCTTGGGTTTACTTTCACAAACGAACAAAAATCAGATTGATAGCCCTTGGTATTATTATTATTATTATTATTATTATTATTATTATAACAGGCCTATATCTATGATAGACACGAGCAATATTTGTACGTGAAAAACTGCAAATATTGTGTTGACAAATTTGTGAAATTAAAAATTAGGTATACGCCTATATATATTTTAATTTCACAAATTTGTGAAATTAAAAATGAGTCCTAGGCCTATATATATATTTTAATTTCACACATTTGTGAAATTAAAAATTGGGCCTATATACATTTCTTTAAATGTAAGAACGTGACTTCCATGGCTAGTGAGATGAAGAACGCACTCCCAGTGCTTCGAAGAGAAATGGCTTACATGTGCACTTTTGAACAAAGAGCAAGACCAAATATTTAGCAGTCATAAGCTTTTTAGGTGACCTTTGGGTCATTCAGCATTACCACAAAGTTTAATGAACAACGAGCAGTTTGCTCTCAAATCAGCCACAACGAAGCCCTTTTTTATCCGGGATACACCAAAAGAGGAGAGACGTGACTATTGACTGCGGGTGACTTAAGACGAGGGGTATAAATCTCAGAAAATGCGTTGTTAAAGGGTTGTAATTGAATCCTGAATCTCCTAGTTTCTCTCCCTTAATAGAAAATAATGGTCGTATGGAATTAATATGCACCTAAATTGCATATTAAGCCGTTAAATTAAAGAGTGCTTTCCATTTGGATTTTTTTTAGGAGTGGGCCTATAGGCCTAGGCTATCTAAAATTGGCCCTCGGACTACCGGGATATGTTTAAGGGCTTTTGAATATATAGTGTTGCGTCTAGTACCAGACATGGTCGTCTTTTCAAACAGCAGTGTTTTTCGCCTACGCGTTGTTACGGTAAGTTTGGTTCGCACAATGGCCTCTGCGTCGAGCGGTCCATGTGGACGTGTTAACGCACTTCATCAAAGCCTCTTAGGAAGCCTACGCAATGTCGGTATACATTATAATTAAAAGAAAGGTTATTCAGCATTATTAATAAAATGTTTTTGTGTTTTTAGAAAATAATGAATATTGTTGAAAGTCATTGGAATAGGCCTAAGGCAGTAGTCAACGATGTATGGTATTTATATTTTATTTATTATCAATTGTTATTTGTTTCTTGGAAAGAGTATCAGTAGATTTGGCACAGCCGTGTTTGCTGTATCCCTCATTCAAGGAATATTTGTGGTAAAGAGAACAGTTTCTTGTCCTTCGTCCACGGAGAAGCGCACCAGACTGCAGTACAAAACAAGAATAAAATGTGACTTGTAATTTAGTAGGAAATTGAGCCTATGTAGAACTAAAACCTTGTTGAAAAATGTTGTCGTATAAAGCCTACATGTGGCAAATAGTCGACTTTTGAAAAGTTGAATTCTTAGAAAAAAATATTATTATACATCACACATCAGCTAGTAGGCTATTAAATCGTAAATGCGTTTGGTATGTTTGGTCCAAACTGACCTAAAAGAATATACACTGACATATTGCAGTAGCCTAAATGGTTAAATACATCAGAAATAATACACAGAGAAACATTTGCATTGATTCTGTATCATTATCAAAAGCCGTGTCCCACCCAATATATAGCCTTAATATCAATACATGTAAAATATAACGTTGCAGGTGAACAAAGCCATAGTTATAACCACATAAATCACGCTAACGGCACCTTGACGATAAGACAACAAATTAACGTGATTTACGATCTAAGAGAACCAAATGAAAAGTTCTTCCCGTAGTTCCTCTTTTCGGTGGGCTTTCATTTAAAATGGAAAACTGTTTGAAAACCTCCAATGCCCAACCATGTTGTCAGCAATATCTGAAAAATAAATATTGTAACAACCATCCCAGCTTTGAAATGCATAGTCGCCGTGGCTATATCCATGTAATTGACAACGAGAGCAATATTAATAAGCATCGCCTTCTCGAATGAAATAAATCACGTTTATTTCCTTGCATTATATTAACCCACGGTTAAAGGTTGCATTTTGCCATGCAATTGCTTACCTGTGTATCAATTCATCATATAGCGGTGGCCCCTCAGACTCAATTGCTTTCCACGCAGTCTCTAGAATAAATCCTTCACCCTTTCTCTGTAGACAATGCTGTCCTAACCCTGATCTTGCTGTTTTTCAGACATTTCCATATACCAATGCAGACAGTATTCCCGATAGAATGGAAGGGCTCGCATTCAACTACCAATAAAAACCCAACAAGGTATCCGTATTTCCCCCCCCCAAAAAAAATCCCTGGCAATCAATCAGCCGTTGAGATTTGCAGGAATTCAAAACATATATGGGCTACATATGTAGAGCTATAGGATTTTGGCGTTTGGGAACCTTTATGATGACAAAAGGCTCTGCCTTAAGATACAAACATATTTGTTCACGTGATCAGATTGTATTCTGTCAGGCTGTTTCTATAACCAAGCCTTACCTCACGAATCCATTTTCATAAAGGGTGGCGTTTGTTTTCCCATCTGAGATGTAGGCTATGGGCTACATACCATTTAACTATATTTATATATGTTTCTGTGTTCTTTCTTTCAGTTAAACCGGCATTGTAACTTTCTTTCATAACACTATTAAATACATCGAGGGGTTTGGATGAATACATTCCGGAATTGTGTCAGGATTGCATCAATGAAATGTCTAGGCCTACTATCGTGCTGTTTATTTTGAAATGCTTTTATTAATGTGTTCGTTTTCGTTGGTGTAATCAGCTTATATTAATTTTGGGCAAAGTCTAAATAGGCCTATACGCGAGTTCGGATGATATAAACAATTAACAATTGCATTTCAACCTCATGGACAATAAGTACCGTTTGTCTGCCAATTCTGTCGCCGTTATTAATGTCTTCCATATTTTATAATGATAGTTTGAATCGATACATTTTTTTTCAACAATGGATGCTAACTGAGACTCGAGATTGTATGCAAATAAATCCCAGAATAACCCCTCTATTGTTTGGTGAGCCTGTTGTCTGGCAGTGTCGAGGCATACGGAAGGCATCTTTCTAGCCCTCAGAGTGCACAAAAATGAGGGCATTGTCTTTTTTTCGATGAAGAAAAAGAAAATTGATTTAAAAAATGTGAGATCGTATACTGCTCATCGACTGGAGGATGGAGATGTGGTGGTAAAACCATCACAGGTCGCACGGTAAGTTATCCACTGCTTCAAGGAGAGGGATCGGGGCCGCTAGCGTCGGAGCATATGTTCAGGGGGTAATAAAAGTGAAAGATTTACAGTTTTCGCCCGGCCCCCCAACAGCCTCGCACCCTTTAAAAAATGACTGCCAATGATTTACTACTTGGTAAGGTCTGTCAACCTGCCCAAACTTCCCCAACTACCCAAAATTAAACTCGAATCTTCCCCAAAATAAAAAACAATGTAGGTCTATTTACCACGACATATCAGCCTATCACGAAATGACGTGTTGTGTTTTATTTTAAGGATATACAAATAGATAATTTATCATTAAATAATTGTACTAGTGTGCTATTGTGAAATGTTTTGCCCTAGGTATCCTTTAAATATTCAATGGCGAAATTGGCGACTGAATGAGCCCTACACAGTTGTATTTTTCCAGAAATAGTCACTGACCAACTCGTTCGCAATTAAAGAAAAAAGAAAAAAACATATATCAAGCATTTAAGCTCCATAGTATAACATGCAAACATTTCCCATTGTATTGCCAGCGTATTTAAATAAAACATACACATCCTACACACAAGTCTGACTACTGCAACACACTATAAATCTGTTTAGAGCGCACACATCAAAGGGCGCAATATATCATACATCTGACAGACATCGCCCATTTACCACCACAGTCACAAAAAAGCTGAAAAATTACCTACCGAGCATCCATCGCCTCGGATGTGGTGCTAAAGTGCCGAAGTACAGTTGCTCCGAGTACCGGACCGGTTGGATATTATTTTCTTGGGGATCTCTTCAGTTTTCAAGTCTGATAGAGTCCTCGCGATTAATGACGACGCCGTGTTTCTAGGGGGACGTGCTGCATTAATTATTTAGACAATCACGTGGTCAAGCATAGGGAGCGGAGTGGTATAGCCTCGGAATTATATCTCAGAATGCAGACAGCACAGTTTAATACATCTTAGGGGGGGGCTGTCTGGCTCGGCGCTGCTTCCACTACCAACAGCTGGGAATCAAATATGGCCGTATGTGAGCCATGGCAAACAGGACGACGAAGTGATTCTACATTCGGTGCAATGTCATTGAAAATGGCACTGCCTCTGGCTCGCGTGTATCCCTCTCAGACATGTAGGTCAACGTAAAGCTGCGCTACGCGCACGGTTTCTCTGACCTGATTGCATTCTGTTTGTGTGCACGGATACACAGGGTGTGTTTAGCCTTGGTGATAGCACCAGAGGGTAAATGACAATATAAAAATGATGTATGCATATCATTAGAGACGGATATTCTTGTGCTTGATCAAAAACCACTAGTTATTTAATATATAGGCTATTTGAACGTAATGCTTGTGGTTTTTCACAATATCTACTATTGTGGTCCAGCCTCCCTCACCCCCACCCATCTTTTTTTTTCCTCTTCTTTTTCTCCTGAATGTGAGGTTGCTGTTGCCTGCTCTGTTGGTACCCATCACCTTTGTTTAGGCTGCTCATTCAGGACCCGTGAGGCGCGTGCACGTGCAACTACAAAGACACGCGCATGGATGAGCACACAGGAGTTACACCATAGGCCTGTAGCCTGCACGCGCAGGCAGGCCTGGGCCTGTATAGTCGCCATGGAGATGGACACACACTGCCCAACGTTTGAAGGTTTAAATGTTTTTTGTTGCAAATGTTAGGTTGCATTTTCCATCCTTTCCGTGGTATTTGACTGAAAACGTATGTTGGTAAAGTTAGTCTATCTCCGTCCAGCACGCATGCAGGTCTATGAGGCTTGCAGTGAAACACAGACGATTGCAGCAGGACTCAGCCAAGGTGGCGTGTTTATCAGGAGGCCCACTGTGCATGCCTACATGCAGAATAATGTTTCACTTACTTGGTTGTAGGCCTGTAATACGATGTAATGTCTTCCTATCTAGGTCTAAAAAGTGTCGCAATTCAATAAAAGCTGTAGGCTACAGCTGTTACTGGAAGCAACATTGGATGCTTCCAGTAAGACATTACAACTAATACTTCAACTTCAACAAAGGCCAATAGAAATTCAATGGAAACGACATGTATGATTGTGTATTGGCCCTACTGTGTGGCTAGTTTGTGTATTTTTGTGTATTGCTGAGTAGGTTACATATAGGCGTATTGCTCTGCACTGTTGTGCATTGTTCCGTATGTGTATTATCTCAATTATTTGCAACATTACTGTTAGAATAATAGCTATTATTATCATCACTGAAAAAAATAAAACATTCAAACAAATCCAAACTTCTTCTGTCAAGTTATGTTAGGCTATAACGCTTTTTTTAAATGTGGCTGCTAATCTCATAAACAAAGAAACAAAGCCTTAAAAGGGCTAATCATTATTATTTTAAAGCTACACTCATTGTACACGAATAACTATCTTCAATAATGACATTTAGGCTACTGAACGTTTAGACATTAAATCTATGAGGCTTCGGGTTTTGCCGCTCTTTTGACGAACGTCTGCACTGAGGGGCTACTTGCAATATGCAAAACATTAATATTGGCCTACCTTTACATTTTACTTAGTGCATAAAAGTGTTTTCACAAGTTATTTTGATTATACGAGAATGGGGATTGTGATTTATAGGCTAACCATATCATGTTTAACCAAATGTTCGCAATTAACTGATTTGTAACAACTTAACTCCATATTTGGTAGAAATATTTATTTTCCAATATAACTTTCACATTTGGATGCACAATACAATGTAAAACGCAGGTACAAAAATAAAAATACAATAACAAAGAGACATGAGACAAATGCATTAATTGGAACGTTGCAGGACTGCAGCTGATCAAATAAATATTTCAAAACCTTTAAAGACGTGAAATTTACTCACTGGAAAATAACTATAATAGTTGTTTTTTTGTTCAAATCAATGCGAATCGCGTGTGTGGGAGAAAATGCTGTAGGTCCAGTAGGTCAGGGGTTTTAGGGGTCAGTCCTCGCGGCTGAAATGTGTCTCAGGCTGCAGGAGTGTCCTCTGGATGAACCTGCCACTGCTGCTTTGTCGAACTTCAGTTAAATACCTTTTCAACCTCTCATCGCCGAAACTTCACAGAGGGCCATTGCGTATTCTTAAGACTTTCTTAAAACAATCCCTTTTTTGTTCCTGTGACAGTGGTGGAATAGTACAAGTAGGCTATAGTGTCGCGAAAACGTAACGCAAAAGCCCTTCGTTTGGTGTGAATGGATGTCAATGATTAGAATTCAACATTAACTAAGAACGTCGACTAAAACTTGCATAAATGCCATGCTAATAAAGAGTCCCAATGAATTTACAATTATAAAAAACCATTAATCGAATAAATTTAAACTTGCTAGGCGAAAATATACAATTATTTGACAAAATAAATAATGAAAAAATATTTAACGAAAAAAAAGAATGAATTCGTTTTCTAAATATTCTGGAAAAAGATCGAAGATTATTTTGGTGCCATGCAAGAACAACAGACCTTGTATATAGAGTTTAAGATGGTATGAACCAACCTTTGAAAATACACACTGTTTACAAAGATGTCAGGAGAGATTTATAACCGATTAAGGGCACTCAGGATTGTATTCAGAAACGAATGTTATCGGAATGTTTGGGCAATATTTATCAATTATTCAATGCTTTGTTGTACAAAATAAATTAAACGATGTAAGACATAGAAACGATTAAATTGTAGGCCTATTTCGGACTTACGAAACTAAGTATCTGAGTTGTGATGCCACTTAAAAATGTTTCAAGTATATTTCGTTAAGTATGGAGTATATCCATTTCAGAAAAAATATATATTTTAAATGTATAATTTGAAAGAAAAAAAATGTAACCCCACGCTTCGAGCAGACACCCACAGCCCAGAACGAATGCACGTGGAAAAAACACGAGTGGCTACTTTCAATAAAGTCGGTGATAAAATGTTTTTGTATATATATTTCCAAAATAAAAAGTTTGTTTCGTTATACTGTGCCCATTTGAGGATTCAAACTTCTAAAACAGGCCCGATGTGTGAAGCTCTTGGTTGTAAAAGGATTGATTTCTGACTTTTTTAGGGTTTAATCTCCTCTTGGGTCATTAGTTCGTTGAATAGAAATGGCTTAAAACGACTCAGGTCCATGCAAAAGGCAAACACAATCTTTGTATAATGTACAGTTTATCGAACTCCACTTTATAAAGTTGTGATATCAGTCTGGTTATCCTTCGGAATACTTTGCATATGGTTGGGCGCCGGTGCAGACCTGCCCTTTGTATTCGGTAGTTTGTGATCTTTCTTCCATTTCATTCTTCTGTTTTGAAACCAAATTTTGATCTGCCGCTCCGAGAGACAAAGAGTGTGTGCAATCTCAATCCGTCGCCGTCTAGTCAGATACCTGTTAAAATGAAATTCCTTCTCTAGTTCCAAAACCTGCTGTCTGGTGTATGCTGTTCTGGACCGTTTGGGTTCGGGTCCTGTATAATCCGGGTTCACTGTGGGAAACAAAAACAAAAGTGGCCAAATGTCACTATAGAGAACACTAAACAGGAAAACAACAACAACACAGTTTGAATATTTACACGGGACTCTCCCAAACTTTAAGGCAAACCACCCCACCACGAGTCCAGTATGAAACTATGTGTTTTTTCTCCCTCAAAGTATTTCACCTGAATACTATCATAATCAGCCAGGAGCGCTTTAACAGCGCAGAGACCTAGTGCCCTATTTCCTGAGCAATAAAAATTTATGACTTGTGTAATTGGCGAGGCCTTCAAAGACACCCATAAATATTACACTGATGAATTCTCAAGCCCTTTAAAATGGTCGACCCTCGGCCGGCCACAAAAAAAATATAGGGAAGCAAAGGAAATCTTACCAGTAGTTACGTGGACTTTCTTCATCCAGGGATAAACTACTGCAGGCTGCTTGGCTTGTATCCCATTTTGGCTCTTTGTGTTTTGCTGCTGTCCACAAGTCCGGGGACCAGTCATTTGGACCGGGGAACACTGCTCATCCTGGCCACTGGTGAACCGGCTGGGTTGGCTGGCTGTGTCGTGCACATGACCCCGAGGCGGCACCGTGGCGCCCTGCACAGTGTTGCAGCTGTAGGGCTGATCCGCGTAGTTTGGCCGTGTGTAGAGTCCAGGGGGCTGCTGGAAGTCTGAGTCCTGCGCTGGACTGAAGAAGTCCGTGCCCTGGTCGGATATATAGTTATTCTGTGAATATTCCTCGCAAGGAGGAAATTTTGGATCCACATATTTAGAGTTCACCATATACGAACTCATGGCCATTAATTTCTGAAGGTAGAAAATACTAATTTTTCTCGAGTTGTCTTTTTTCCACCCTCCATAAAGCCCTCCTACTTGGTGTCAACTGAATAAAGTTAGCAGACCACGTGATCGTGTCGGCCAATAGACGGGTTGCAATCCCATAAACGAGTAAACATACACATAAAAGCAATTTTGTATTGGCTTAACTATGTTAGGAGTGAAATTCTGAACTTCTATTCGGAACAGTTTATACTATCATGGTTTCAGTAAATGTATTTCGAAAGTAAAAACAATGTCAAACCAATAATAGGATTAGACCCAGGCTATAAAAACATATCCATAACCCCATGCAGCCCTTCAGTATATACCAACATCATTTATATATGTGTAACAACAACAATCACACCGCTATACTTTGTTTTTCTTGTAAGAATATGTTTCATATTCTTAAACACCGTCTAACTGAAATGTCGGAGTTGGACAGGGGGAAACAAACAAAAGCTACAAAAGCCCTGCGGCATAAAAGAGGAGAATAATGACTGAGGACAATTGATGAGCACTGTCTTTGTCGAGAAGGGGTCATCCAAAAGTTACACGACTCGCATCCCTTCATCTGCTCGTCTCCTTTCAAACACACTGTCTGAAAGACGACTTCTGGATGCCAGTCGCCCTGACAATCAACGGTGAAACAGAAACGACGTTGATGGGAACATCTTCCGAGTGAAAATGAAACAAAATAAAATAATGAAATTATAATACCGTCAGGTCTATGTTCTGTGTGTTCACGGAAATGTAGCCAGTTTTCCTTTCTGTCAATGGTGTTAATTTGACATTGGCTTGCAAATTCCGTAGACCTACCAAATATAGTGATAGGCCCATACCCCTTGGTAATAGACCTATAATTCACCATCATTATACAGGCCTATATAGTATGTATGTGTGCATACACATAAATGTGCATACGAAAGTGTGGGTCTTTAGATTCCACTGTGTTCCAAATGTTTCCAGATGAGGGATGGACAGTGAGACAGGGCGGCATCAAGCGAGAAATGCTAATTGGACACCAAGCAGTCAATAAATCGAAGTGTTTTCATCGACCATATACTCCCCTAGGATCGAATCTGTGACGCTGGTTTCATCACACAAATTCGGTTCTACAGGGTATACATGGACGACGGAAGACCAACTGATCATTGGTTCGCTTTACAATATATATAGGATATATAATCACGTCATGACGTCCTCCCAAAACATAGGTTAACAAGGAGCCATTCCTTAATTACAGCAGCAAATAGCCTAACAAGTACTGACAGCATTGGGTTCATGCGTCAGCATCAGGTGCTTGATGTTGAACTTATAACGATATATTATGGCGGTGCCGCCTTGTTGTTGCTTGTCGTGGTTGTATTTCTTAATGTACAGCATATAGGCTGGTGTAGGACTACGCAGCAAGTCCACTTTTATATACCTTTTTGCAAATAACACCTTTTTTGAGTCAATTTAAATCATTTTTAAAAGGGTTTAAAAGGTGGACGGGAATAACAAAGTGTTAACGAAGACTGAGAGTGAAGGCCGCAGAGGTCACACAAAATCATTAACAAAAATATCAAAAAGTTTAAGTACTACTTCAAGTCCTAATGAACTCTGAGAAACCACCACACTTTCATTGCAAAACTCCCAAAATAATAGCCTGCAGACTGAAATGTGTTTGCTTCTTTTAGTCCTAATCGCTAGACCCCCTGTTTTTATTTCATGTTATGAATAACCCCAATTCACATTAAAAAGCACGTATAGGCCCTACAAGTCAACAAAAAAGTGGGGTTAGGAATATGTTTTGATATAGGCCTAACAGTAGCTGATTTTTCAGGCTGTCTATAGGCTTTCTCAAGTGTGTTGAGGAAGGATGGTTTAATATAAGAAAGATATTAAAGTCAGAATTGACCTGTGTGGATGTTTTTGCATGTTGGAAAAATATAATTGGGTGGTAATGGCCAATAACAAATGCAATTACAGGCAATAACAAATTGTACATGTGAGGACTCTTTCTGGATATTATGACATAATAAGCTGCTTGGCAATGCCAACAAAATCTAATAAAACCTTGTTACATTCTAACAATGTTGGCATACTGAAAACCCTGTGTGCCCTTTTCCACTTGAAAACGAAACATTTCGTTATTAAAATATGAATGAATGCTTATGGCTGTTAATCACAGACTATTTGTATCCCATTTGTAAAATTTCGTTTCCTTGTGAGCACCATATTACTATATTTGTTAGACGCCTTTGACACGCCGTTCACCTTGCCCTGCCACTCGTTCAGACGGGTCAAAGTTGAGGCGCAGACTTGTCCGAACAAAAGACTGATAAAGTCAGCATTCTCTTTCTATGGGTGTAAACAGAGAGGAGGACGTGTATCCAGTGGTTCCGGCATGCTCTCCAATTAGGAAAATTGGTTAATTGTTAGGCCTATCTACAGTTGTGTTTTTCAACGGGCAGATAACATCGAGAAATATAGCCTATAGCTCTATTAAAATAATATGAATATATTGTTAATATTACCGATATTATTATTATTATTATTATTATTATTATGTGTCCGCATTTTATGTGGCGAATAGATACCATTGACACAATCATGAATAATAGGCCTACTTTTTAAATAATTTGGTTGTTCTCCACTAAATGAAATAAGCATAGAGACGATATGAAAAAAACAACAAAAAATACTTCTTCATCCATTAAACGTACCTGATAGTTGGCCTGTATTGCCAGTATGGATAGTTATACTCTATAGCCTATATTAAACAACATTATTTATAAACAATCTGGCATATTTGAATTAAGATTCAACCAACTTGCATGGCATTGTTTGATGACAGTGTACAGGAGACTATAGGTATACTACTGTAGGCTACTACTGCCTGTAGTAGTGTGCAATATTAAAGACGATCTCCCTCCACTGAAATATGATATGAGGAAAAGGCCTATAGGCAGGCCTATTTCAGCACACCAATCATTGATCAAATGCTATAAACCTTTCAGGGATAAGGACATAACTTTATCACCGAAATAAAATGATAAATCGTGTCTAATCAAAACATAATTTCTATCAGCACCCGGTATGGTCTCTCTTTCCGTAGCCAACACAAAAGACACATATCCATAATATAACACGATGCTGATGACATCACCAGCGCGTGACACCGGCGAATCACGGAGCAGAACTTACCGCGACGGTCGTGTGGACTGTGGTGAACAAACGCATCCATATTGCGCTAAAATCCGTCCGGTAGCTCCACACAAGTCCAAAGCTGTATTCCCCACCGTCAGTACGGGCTCACTAATACACATCCAGAATTATATTTTGGCGTGTCAAGTCCGAGGCCATAAAACAAACTTTAATGGCGTCACGTGTTTACCTACAGCCATTCACAGCGCGCCTTTGGGCCATAAATAACCTTCAAAGTTGCAGTTATTGAATAACACCGACTAGGCCTTCACTGATGTCACCGGAGAAAAACAACTGAATGCTTGTGGGTTTTGGCCGAATTCCTCATGAATATTTCATACTGTAGGTACTGCAGTTTCAATTAGGCTGAATCATTCTGTGAAATGTTTCGTTTTCGTTTATTAGGCTAATTGTTTAGGTCTATTTGAATGTTATTTATTTATATATTGTGTCTTTATATAAGGCGTGTGTGTTTATTCTTTTAAGTCTTTTTTTGATTCCTGCTTGAAGTCATAATGTTTGCATCAATTGATAAATAAGTTATTATTCAGCAATCGTACAGTTAGCACAATAGGAATTATGCTCCACCTCTCACTGGTCAAGAATGTGTATGGACAACAACAGGCTATTATAAAGAGGTGTGTGTGTGTGTGTGTGTGTGTGTGTGTGTGTGTGTGTGTGTGTGTGTGTGTGTGTGTGTGTGTGTGTGTGTGTGTGTGTGTGTATGTGTGTGCGCGCGCGCGCGCAAGCGTGCGTCTGCCTGTGTGTGTGTGTGTGCAGGTGTGATACACTAGCACATCCTCTAATAGGCTAATTACTTTCAGGTAACTTCATATCTCCCTGTTATCCAAACACTTTAATACTAGTTTGAGCCTAAACGTCATCACTAAATGTGTAGGATTATTTATAGCATTAGTAACATGTAGACCTAAAGCTGTAGATGTTAAATATGCTTGCCTATATGACCATTGTTGCCATAGTGAGGCAAAAACATCCTGCATTTTTTTGACAGACTAGGTAAAATATCCTAATATGGTTTTTCCTTTGCACCAGTTGAAGGAGTGACGTAAGCTTCAGCTTTTGTGAAAATATGTGACAATAGCCTCTATGGTGGATTTGATATTTTAAACCAGGGGGAATATGAACCAACCACACACTGAGCCTTAATTCGCATCATTTTGTGCACTCTCTTGAAACGTTTGCTATGTTTTTTTTTAAAACAAAACACATAAAACGAATAACTTGTCTTGATCCAATATTTAGAACAGCAAACTCATCTTAAATCCTTTCAAATGTGATTTCATATTGAAAAGCTCGTGTTCACATGCAACCATCCAGTTAAATAACAATGTTTCAGTGCCGTTTGGCCTTACCTATACATATCTACACATAGATTGACAATCAATGACTTGTTGGAGCCAGTCAATCACATTACAACCGGCAAGTTAAACAGTTTTAAAACCAGAACGGCACTGTACTGACTGTTGGGCAATAGCGCCTTCTGCTGGCCCGTTAGCAGCCTTGCCTTTCAGATCCCATTCATTACAGGCTCTGGTGAGAAGGCCAAGAAACAGGCCAGACTTGTTGCTCATAGATAATTCAAATACAATCCATCAAATCCAGCACAATGAAACACCGAGTTACTCAAGATAGCAGTAGTAATAATAATCATAATTATATTAATCATAAAAATAATAATATTATAGCATAATGTTCGTTAGTCTGGAGACCCAAACAAAAATAATTAAGTAGACTATAGTCTATTCTATACAGTATAGGTTATGAAAATAAATTGGTCTATAAAAACGAAAAAAACTTCACAATAACCAAAGGTCGGCCAAACCGAATTGTGGTTGTTATAGACCTCAACACAAGCCAAGCTTGGTGGACAAAGGACACGACTGTGAATGTATTAAAGCCCAAAGTGAATTAGAATTATTATTATTTATAGGCCAAATGTTAGTGTGTTAGTCTATATCTAACTTAACATAAGATTAAATAGGGTGCACACTGTGTATCTACATACTTTTCTGTTTTTCCTCTCGTTTTTATTGCTATCTGCACTTCTCCTGCGGCTTCCATTTTGCCGCATTGCAGTAAGGTTGTAAATACTTTCGCAGCTGCCTGTCAGACAGCAGTGAAATACTGGCTTTGTTCGGTTGGTCCCACAGCCAAGTAGCCTCGCTGCAAACAACTATCACACCCGAGGTTATACTACAGCTACTACATATTGAACTAGAGCGTAGAATAGGCTATTGTTACCTTGTTTCCTATATAGACAGATTGTTTAGCCGACCGGAAGGTCGTTATCTTTTGCAGTGATGTCACCATGAAACCAAAGAGAAAGTTAATGACAGAATGTGGACTTCATGTTGCACCTCGTAGATTATTTCGCAGGGACCTCAGTGACCACATCGCCTGAATAAACTGTAGGCAACATCTTCATGCATTCAGGAAGGGCAATTCTGAACAGTTTTGCTCATTCGATAACATCTGATTCTCGGATGTGTTCATTATTATTAGTTATTAATGTAGATCACTATGACATAATTTAGTCGACTTTGAGGTCATGTCCAGCCTTTTTGACGAGGTGCTCTCTCAATGGATTTGAATACATTCATAATGCACATTACGTATATTAGCACTCCCATGTTTTCAGATTAGACCATTTTCAGCTACAGATACGAGATAGACTCCACAATGGGTAACAAACTCAAAACTGTCATTGGAACTGTACATGGAAAAGTACGAGACAAAATGCTTACCAATAGACGATGGGTAATCCATATGTGTTCTCATAGCTGTGTCTAGGCAATGCATTCGGACGGAGCCCTGCGAAGTTAATGCTTTTCTCATAGCAGAGGTCACGTTGAAATCTTCCTCCGGCGAGGAAACAAACCGATGACCGCCGCAGTGTCGCATATTTGGGCTGCCGAGTTCTTCCACCAAACGAATGACAGGCGAGGTTTTTTTGGAGACTGCAGACAGGGACTTCGACTATTGGTTTGGACGCCATAGAGAAAGAATGCGGTGGGGAAAATCGCCTGGGAAATCAGGAAAAGGGCCATGAAAACGTTTGCCTCTCACACATGACCAGTGGCATCCAATGACAGGCGATGGAAGCACATAAAAAAGGTTTATTGCCAAGTTGTAAATTGTCGTCTTACAAAAAGGAATTTGGACTGCAGCAATTCTCCCCATCCGTGCACATAATAGCAGATGCTGCTCTGTGTTCCCTTGAAAAAAAGACGCACGGAAATCATTTCTTTTGTTAGGAATCCTTAAAGGAATTCTTGTAAGTTATTTTAAAAGAGTTTGGGTTTTTTTTGTTGCAAGATCTTCTTTTTCATTGTATAAGCAGTTAAACAAAAAAAATCCAACATGTAGGCCTAATATTTCTGAAATATTTGAGAAATTTGATAAGATCTGAATCACATAACCTCTGCGCAATGTTTAATTCCATGTCTTCCTTTCCTTCTTGTTATTTTTATGTTTGTTGCGTCAAGCAAGGTCGTAACAATTAAGAACAATATTGAACCTCCAGGCCGTTGTGAAAAGTCTTGTTTCTTCATTATAGGCCTAATTAGTTATTCAAAGTCACATTCACTTGGTCAAAAGTGTTCCTGCAAACAACGCTGTTGTCGTTGCGACATAATGTAGGCTAGTCTACTCCATTTATTATTGCCGTAGTCAAAAAGGGGACATAGCCTATTTTAAAGGATTTAATCGCGTCCTTTGCGAAACATAGGCCTTCATTTTGTTTGTCGAAAGCTTTGCATTTTGGACAATCGTGAACCACAAACATGTCCCATATTTGTAAAATGTGTTTAATTGCTGTGTAAATGTCTAATTGAAAATCTAATTGTTGTTTTCATAATCTACAAATAGCCTAGGCTATATAAAGCTGTACAACACAACGTTCATCATTTAAGATAACTAATAAACATACTCGAAAACTAGCACTCAATCATATTCAATCCCTCATTCATAGGCAGATTTTAGAAGCGAAATATTGATAGACATACGAGGCCTATTTCAATTTGATTATAGGCTACTTAGGCTATATTGCAATAACAAAAATTAGTGCCTACATTTCATTATTTATCGACCCAATAGGCCTATGCTGTAGGCCTATTCTTAAAGAAAAAGTAGTCTACGTGTACAAGCCTGAGGAGAACTAGCAGTTGTTGAAGTCCATAATGTGGTGGACGCACAGTTCACACGAATGGCCGACAGCTGAGATGAAGAGCAGAAGCTCTCATTGGCCAATTCCTTTGATCGGGTGAAGAGAAACGTGTGTACCAAGGTGACCCTGAAGACACAATGTTAATTGTTGTTGAAGCTAATTGTAGGGGCCTATTTTTTTTACTTGAAAAATGTAATGCATGTAGTTTTGTTTAGCTGTTGAATTAATTATTTTTTTTCAACCAATGAACAAAAAATAAAGACCGAAATGTGTGTGTGTGTGTGTGTGTGTGTGTGTGTGTGTGTGTGTGTGTGTGTGTGTGTGTGTGTGTGTGTGTGTGTGTGTGTGTGTGTGTGTGTGTGAGGGGTTCGGAACAGATATCGGATTCATGTAAAAGGAGCCGAATGAATGTAAGCTTCGCTTTGTTTCAATAGAAGAAAGCCTTAAATTGCCTTTTTAACATTTTCGACATATCCGAGGTTTAGCCTACACATATATCAATATCAACATGGTTTGTTCGGCTTTAATTATGAGGTGAACACACATTTAAAAAACATGTTTATGGGCGCTGGTGTCTTATTTTAAATTGTAAACGTCTTAACGTGAAAAGGCCTCTCCAATGTCCAAACTGTGACAGATTAAAATCCTCGAATATATTCTTTCTTCTTTCAGATGTTGAAAAAAAAGTCCAGATGTAATCTCATGTTTTGGTTTACCTGTCGAAATATAGGCTATTTGTTATTTATGATATTTCATTTGGTATTTCATAATGTTTTGCAAAAGTTTAGATATTTTTTGATCCAGTTCATTTGTGGTTCATTTGGTTTACATAGGCCTACTGAATTGTAGTTCCAACTCTCTATGTAATAAACAAATGATAGAACTATGCAAACAAAATATAAATAAAGACACACGAGAACACAATTAGGCTAGTCAATAATAATCAAAACACCAGCCAATAAACAATCGAATGTCGTTATCATATTGAAGTAATTTTGGCCGCACTCTAAAAGTTAAATAAAGGCACTACGTGTGTGTGTGTGTGTGTGTGTGTGTGTGTGTGTGTGTGTGTGTGTGTGTGTGTGTGTGTGTGTGTGTGTGTGTGTGTGTGTGTGTGTGTGTGTGTGTGTGTGTGTACAGGAGTAGGCTATATTAGGGTTGCTGCCAGTGGATCACGGATCATCTGGTTAGGCCGAAATGGAGAACCTCCCCGGTCGGTCCGCGCTTGTTTGTTCCGCAAGGAATTGTGGTATCCGCGTCACGCGGGCTGAGCAATGTATATAATCTATTCTAAGCATCTACACGCCCGCATTTCACACGACACCAAACACCAATAGGGGATCATGCGATGAAGATGCAACGATGAACATTTAACAAGTCCAGTCTGCCTGTAAAGAATCAATAATATCATCTTCCACTCACGTATAAAGCCTGTACGCGAGGGGTGGTATTTATAGGCCTATTCTCTTGTTTGCATTCTGAGATGAACGACGTAACGAGAGCGTTGTAGACTTTGTGGCCTATATGCAAAACATCCCATCATAAAGACTACAAAACATCCCATCATAAAGACTAGCACTGTTAACATGCAGACCTATAGAACCCCCTCGTGGGTGCAATAATGACAAAATAGCCCCAAGTCAATCACAAAGGTTATTTGTTTGTTTATTACTGGGGCCTATAGGCCGAATGTTGGGTCGTAATACAGCGCCACCTCTGGCAGGATCGCAGGTAGCCTACTACATTTCCTTAAAACCGCGTGGAAACAGATCCCTATTTCTTTCCTATTTAGCCATAAATGTGGTATTTGTATTGTTTTCACCAGGTGTTATGCAAAGAGCATCATAGTATTTGCATATGAAAATATATGAAAATACAAATATCTACAACATTAGGTCCATGCATGCACATTGGCGTAATGTCAAAACAAATACAGGTTATATACGACCGGATTAGGCTGCACGGTGTGGATTTGGTTTCTTCGCATTGTTCTCATATGAGGCCTATTGATCTGGGGAAAGTGGCAACAGAACCACATGTCGGTAATGTTTTTTCTGTGGTGGTTTTCAGTAGCCCATTCGTCCTAAATGTATCTAAATCATTTGTCTTTGTTTGTGTACCTATAAAAAAAATCATATCGTCGATTCTCCTAAAATAAAACGTTTCAGATCGTCTTGTGGTTGTTGTGACCTAGATTTTTTTAACGGTTCGGATATGGTTAAGCCTTATTTATTTTTCTGGCCGTATCCTTTATGTAGGCGCTATTTAATGACTGGTGCATCTAAAACTGTTCCCTGGTGTACTGTCACTGCAAAGGTACAACGTCGCCCCCTAGCGCTCATATATCGGCATACATGTGTCAGCTATTATGAATTGAGTAAATGGACAGAAGTATCTGTAGGCAGATAAAGACTAACATAGCCTCCTATCTATTTATATGTTTTTATTTTTACAATAGCATGGACTAATCAATAACTATGTGCTACAGTTATTAGTTATGCATATATTAAAGTAAAAAAAAAACATGTTTCCTTATTAACAAAGATACATAAACATTTAGGCTACGGAGACGGTGTGGAAGACTGTTCGCTGTTTCGCTGTTGTTTGTAATAGGTCACTATTCTGCAAAAAGTGACGAAAAAGAAAATGACACCAGGCAGCAGTCAAAGTGAAGTTTTTCCCCATCAACGAGGAATGCATTTGATGACTAAACGTGACCAACGGTGGAAGTGATTTCCTCTTTGTCACAAGAACAATTCATCGACCCAGACACCATATAGAAAAGTGTCTACATTTCTGTTTGTCAGCAAGAGAAGCAAACACACAGGAAAGAGAATTTCAAAGGACGGTTGTAATTACTGGCCTGGACCATAAACTCATTTAGGCCAGACGTCTAGCCATTTCTATAGGTTTATTATACCCCGGTTCTTCCTGTTTTAAAGTAATTCGTACAAGTTGAACAATAAATTGTTAAATCCCCGCACACCTCTCCCAATCGTAAACACTTTATTACTAGTTACTCTGTTTCAAATCAAGTCCACTTTTTTTTAACCTAAGGGGTAAATGTATACTGACCCTGTACAAAAAACATTGACGCAGAAAGAAAGGTTGTATCATACGAATTTCAAGTATATTTTTGTATACAAGAATGTAGTTAGTTGTTTTAGGCCTACCAACAATTTTAACTTTTAATAGCTCAAAAAGTTTAAAAAATAAAAATAGGCCTACATCAAATTTTAAAAAACTACCATGATCCGAAATCAACCATTTGGACGAGGCGGTGTGTCTATTTACCTGCCAATTGCTTGGCAGGTAAATAGAATAAATACTCATACTTAAAATGTACAGCATAAAAGTATTTATTGAAGCATTTTTAAAAACGTTGTCTACGTGTTCTCATGTCTAACAAAATGACTTAAAAAAACAGGAACAGAAAACGCAGGCCGTACAACTACCTTTCAATTGAAAGGCCTTCAACTATACACTATAATTAGAAGTTTTTACAGCAATTTACAAATTCTAACCCAGATTGACCCTCAATACACTGCCCTTATCCTCATTTGAAATAAAATGAAATGAAAATTAGGATTTATTTGTTTTTTGTTAAATGCATTTTCAAAATGTCAAGATAAAAGGTATGAGTTAATGTACCTACATTTGCCGAATTATGAGTGTGAGGTGAACTGGAAACCGTCTTTTAATGGTTCATTTATATATTGTTATGTCTTTTTACCGTTCTGACCACTGCTACTATGTAGCTCCATGTGAATACACCCCGTGGCTGAGTGGACACACCAAGTCGGACAATGCAATTACAAAAGGCTATATCTAGGAGGTTCAAAAATAAAATAACATGTTTGCGCAAAGAACATCAGATGTGTGAGGTGAAACAGAATCACAGCTGCTCCTTGCTGTTTCTCTCTCTGTTCATCTTCTTCATCTTCATTCTTCTGTTCTGGAACCATATTTTCACCTGTCTCTCGGTTAAACTCAGTATACGGGCCACTTCGTACCGCCGGTCCCTCGTCAAATACATGTTGTATAGGAACTCTTTCTCCAACTCTAAAGTCTGATATTTGGTGTACGGGCATCGCTTCTTTCTCGTGGAGCGAGCGTGAATCCAGTTTGCTGCTGGGTTGTCTGGAAAAGGAAGGAGATAGAAAGATACAAAACGTGGATGTGTTTGTGTAAATGTTGGAAATGAGTATAATGCTATTCCATAGTTGCAATAGTTCAAGAGTTGTTCCCGAGCCGAGACACTTTAATAGGTTAGTAAAACCTCCGGGTTTTACACACCCAGCTCGTACAGTTCTGAGGGTTGTAAATCAATGGGGCTATTTCGTTTACTTACTTGGGTCAAGTTGTTGTTTCTCTTCTTTCGGCTCGCCTTGGCTCGAAAGATCACTTCCAATGTTCTCCTTCGGCGTTTTTTCGTTGCTTTCGGATACTCCGCATGACGCGAAATCCTCTGCGACCGGACGAGGCTCCCGGGAGTCGAAGGGGGCACCACCGCACTCGCTGCTCTTCGCCGGGACGCTCTCGGGCTTGGCTCCGTATTGACGACTAGTGGGGTGGAAGCCACCGGAAAACGAAACGTGGTTGGAGATGGGGTCTATCCACGACCGGACATATCTGCTGTCCGCGGCGGAGATGTGCGGCTGGTGCGCGTACGGATGGTAGATCCCCGACAGAGCAGCGGAGGAGTGCGGGTGAACGGAGGACCAGGACGACGGGAAAACGGCCGACTTGGGAGCGAAATTACAAGAGGAGAAGTCGCCGTTGTCCCCGGCACCTGATGGCCTTGAGGTCACCGTATGCGGACCTTGAATAAAACGCGCACCGTACATGTCTTCGGTGTCGTGGCCCATGATAGACTCGACATAACAGTTACCAAGAGTGCTACTGGTGGACATTTTTGATCTCTTCTTACTCATATAAAAGGTTACACTGTTACGGGAAGCGTCCCTCGGAACAATCATAGTATTTTGCTGGCCTCATCTACTGGGATTGGTTACATGTGTCACGTGGTCATATTTACCAATACAGCGAATAAATCAGTCCGCTATGGCGCCATGTTTAACTTTGCTTTTCATTTCCCAAAATATAGACAGACTATTAGGCTTACTCGTGTGTATACGATGTACATAGTCAACATGTGGAGTCGAATTTAAAATACTCTGCGGGGTTTTTTTGTGCTTGTAATTGAAGACAAAGCTACTCTCAATGGCCAGATACAAAGCTACAATATCGTACAAGCCAAAGACTTATCCTTAATATTGGATCAGCTGAGGAAACTCATGCAGTTGTCACGACGTGCTTTGCTCAAACACCAGTAAAATGGTTTATAGACGACGTAGCCCTCGTAAAATAAATGTAATAACATGTTGTAAAATAGCAGACGCCATTTTCGTCCATATTGTAGCGTAGGCCTACCTATAGGCCTATATATTGTTTATTTCTATTAAGTGAATAATTTATTCATGGATTTCATATTTGCAGTAATAAGCGGGGGCAGCATCAATGTAGCGTTTGCATCCTTTTAAATGAGAGCAATAATGACTTAACGTATCAATATTCTTTATGAGGTGCGTGTGATTACACGCCCTTAATAAAAACGAGTCGCAGAAACAAAGTCCATCTGTAGATTGATGTTTAAAAGGTCACATTTTAGAAATTGTAGATTATTTAATTTTAAGACCAACTGACAGCTTTATTTTTATTTTTAATTTTTTTTGCCTCAGGGCTCTACGATGTTAAAAGTAGCCTAAACAATATTTCTCAACATGATAACGAAGCTCGGAGTGGATGTTATACTATGTTGTTGTAATTGTCAAGCCAATTTACACTAGAAATGCTATTGTTAAACCATGTTATAGGCCTATATGATTAAATATATAACATGATTTTAAAGTTATAGTAGTTATATCGTTTGAAGTAGCTTTCGTGCATTATGTCTAGGCAAAGGCTATATTTATAATGCCGTCTTTTTGTTCACGTGTAGGCCTATAGGCTATGGGCCGCTAACATTAAATAATGTAAGTACAATTTGAGTGTTGGGTGTATTTCTGTATTGCTGTATTTCTTAGAAAGAAATGGAAACTGTAGGCCTGAATACCGGTCAGACGTCTAATTCCTGTCCCCAGTCCATACATGTTCTCCAATCTCACTTAGCCTACTTTAGGGCTTAATGTTTCACAACACGTGCACCCATATAGCCTATATTTGGTGAAACAAGTGTGAATGCAATCTTACTTTTAGATTAAGTAACAATGAACAAGCAATTCTTTCCACAAATGCCGCTAAAAGAGGCCTAATTATCACGCAGTAGGCTTGGCCTGCGGAAATGAACACGCGTGTGTCAATGCAGCATGACGCTGTTTTTAGGCTGTATATCTGATAGGCCTACTATATCTGATCATAACTTGGAATGTGATGCATTAAACCCGCTCAATTGCCTATTTGATGTTTTGTGTAGGGAAAAAACGGTCTGCCCTAAATAAAACTAGGCTATTCCAGATTGCAACCATTTTTTTAGGCCAAGGCGTTTATCCGTTGTGAATTAAGAAAGCTTTTTTTGTAATTCAGTATGCTAATCGTATAAAATAACAAAGGAAAATAACCAAATAACTTAGATGTGAACGTGATTGGGCATTAGGACTTAGTGTGCCACCAGCATTTGTTTTCCTGAACACATTCAAAAAATGGGCCGTAAAGGAATAGCTACGGGCTAAAAAACACATTTTACTTTTCTAAGATTTGCTATAACGTAGCCTACACCTTTTACCCATTAGCCCACAAAGTAACCCCTACCCTGCTGCTAGAGTTAATTTGAATGGTTCTACCAATAGCTCAAATAGGCGACCTAACGAAAACAAGTAGACTATTATACATGCCTTTTGGACAGTCTGTTTATTGCAGGATACATGCCACAAACATGCAACACAAATGAATATACAACGCCACTTGCCTATAGAAACATTTTCGCAATGGAGCAATTGGCTTGCGTATAATACTTGAGAACAAAACCGGCACAACATGACGCTAAATGTGCTTTTTTTGTGTGTGAAATGATGTCTCATTCCAAATAGGTCGCTATGCGACATCTTCTTCACAGTAAAATAGCAATTTCTACTGATAACGGAAACAAAACAAAACAAAATATGCTCAATAATTTAAGACATAAAAATTACCCTGTAATAAAATATACCAATAATAAGTAGTAATGCAACAAAATGTTTACCAAAACACCCATAGATCTACAATCACAGTTTCGTTCACATTAAAAAATTATGATGATACAATGACACTAACGCTATAGCATCGTGTGTAGCCTACAGGAGATGACAAAGACAGTAAAACACTCGGATTATCACGTTATAGGCTCACGAAAAGGTGAGATTCGAGGTAAGTTCTCGGATGCGGTTTTCCCTGCTCATTTTCTTCAGCTTCATCCTGCGGTTCTGGAACCAGATCTTGACCTGTCTGTCACTCAGGTTCACGCACTTGCTGATCTCTAGGCGGCGCTCTCGTGTCAGATACATGTTGAACAGAAACTCCTTCTCCAGTTCCAAAGTCTGGTGTTTTGTGTAGGGACACCGTTTCTTTCTCCCACTTTTTGCCGTCAGCCAATTGCTCGTCGGTGCGTCATTGTTAAACTCTGAAAGATATTAAGAAAATACAAAAACACACATTAGAGTTTCACAGCCAGCTACATTTGAACACAATTTACTGAGATGACTGTGGTCCTCATTGGACCATTGGATAAATGATGCAGTGTGTAATGTAGTGTGTCCTAAATTGGACACTACTAATGCAAAAAACGGAACCACTGGTCAAGTCAATACATGTAGCAGCATAAATTAACAATGAGGTCATTAGTATATTTGCACTTATATCCGGCCACTATAGTGTAACAGTGCTACATCTTAACGCCTGAATAATACTTTCCCATGTCCATATTTAACGTGCAACATTTTGAACTTTTTAAAGTCTAAACTTACATTGGCCTATAAATTCGTTATATGACATTTAAGATAATAATAATAATAAAAAAAAACACTTCAAAACGATCACAGTTTACATTTTAGTCCAAACATGGCAACAACATTGCGGCATAAACTAGTTAGTTAGTTAATTAATTAATTAAAGTCCCATTGATATCCAAATGTAAGTTAAATACAATATTCAATTAGCCTGTCAACAAAACTGCAGATCAACACCACATCAATAATTATAACGTTTAACTTTAGTAGCCTAAAATATAAGACCAAGAGCCTAAAGAATGTTTTAAAAAATCAAATAAAAAACCCCGCGTGGTGACTGCTGCATGGTAAAAGCATGCATGTTCCGGCAGCTTGAGGAAGACTCTCATTAAACATTACGACTTAAGGGTTGTTTGTGTTTTATACCGGCTTTTATGATGCCGAAGCGTTCGTCTTACACCAGCACGCAATCAAAGCTTTATTGTAGTCTACCCACCTTTCGTTTCCTTCTGCGATAACTCGGGGCTGGACACAGATGAGTCCTTTTTCTCCTCCGCGCAGGACTTGG
Source organism: Merluccius polli (assembly GCA_030340625.1). Taxonomy (NCBI): domain Eukaryota; kingdom Metazoa; phylum Chordata; class Actinopteri; order Gadiformes; family Merlucciidae; genus Merluccius; species Merluccius polli. The sequence continues at coordinate 22,389 of JAOPHQ010000083.1, read as the reverse complement.
CGTCTGGACTTTCGACGGGAATCGGCGTTCTTGAGGTTTCGCGGTTCTGTGGCGAATGTTCCGCCGTCTTTTCCACCTCGGCATAAGACGAATGCGATTTGGGAGCAGCTACTTGATTTAGTTGCATCAACGTGGTATTTGGACTTGGCGTTTCGTGACAGTAATCCTGGTGCTTTCCACTCGCGTAAGTTTGGCTCAACCTGAAATATCCTGGAACCGGTATCTCTGGACCGTCCACTGGACACGACTCTGGGATCAGGTTAGAGTATGTTGGGACATCCGAGGAGCTCACTTTTGCTCTCTTATCGGAGTACATGCAGCAGTTGCTTTCCTCCTTGATGCTCTGTGGAAACGTAACACTTGGTATCTGACTGATGTTTGGCTCTAGCCTGCAAGATCGGTTCGGGTCAGTCCAGTTATCTAGTTGAGGTATGTACGAGTGGACATTCATCCCCATGTTTTGGTGGTTCACCTCCCCTCTTTTGCCGAAAGACGGCAGAAGTCCACATGTTTGCATTCCGTAAGTTCCCATGTCTGCACCAGAAGGCATGTACACGCCGCTGTTGGAGTAAAAGCTATCCGTCCGGCAAGCACCAATTAACGAGTCCACCAGAAAAGGGTTTGGCGCAGGAGAGCTACTGGAAAAAGACATTTTTGGATTGGAGGTCTACAGAGGAGGGAGATGTCCGTTGTAAGCTGACATATCTAGGGAAACAATCTCCGTGCAACTCAGGATGCCTCTCTACCACATGACGAGCCCACCAATGAAATTTGAAAATGGCCTTGAGACGCATGCCTGCTCTCCCACCACAGACGCATCGACTCTCAGCTCGGATACGTGGTCAACAGCGACACCTAGAACACGGACTTGAAATTGGTTCCACCAACTTACAAAGTGCACCTCCAGCAGCACATGCCGTGTAGTTGAACACCACTCGGATGCTCAATAAATAAATAAATAGCCTAGACAAGAAGGTCAGCTGTCCATTTAAACAAGTGGACGTTGATTATCATCATTTCCGGGGAAATCAGAGGAATGTGTGCAGTGGACATTGCGCGTGCGAATGTGCAGATGCGCGGTTGCCCTGCATGGCGCAGAGGCGACAGCTGCAGCCCAACACAAAACCGCATCGCTCTTGAATTATTTTGAAGGAAAATAATGTACGCGACTAATTGGCTATGTCGATAACATATAAAGTTCAAATACATCTACTAAATAATGCAACATATAAAGAAGGGCGCTAATATTAGTTGGACGACTAACATATAGACCTACACTTATTTCACATTTTCAATACTTATCATTAGCTATAGGCTGGTTAAAAAGTAAATGCCGTGCCGTTATACTGGGCACAAAAGATAGACTGCACCAATGTATTTGTCGTCAAAGATATCTATAATGTATAGGGATGACTAGGCCTATCTGCGTCTTGAGATGGTGAAGAAACGAACACTACCATTATTTACATGGAAGTGCGTAATCTCTCATCTTTGTGCTATGCATTGATACATATATATATTTGAAATATGCTTGTGTCCTTGAATACAATGGTTACTGATTTGTTAATGAGGTATTGAAGTAGGCCTATTATTTTATATTTCATTTTATTTTATAGATGTATTTTGAGTTGATAGTCTAGTATATTATTTTGTTATTTTGAAGCTATGGATATTAAGGATTTAAAAAATGAATTGAAGATGAATTGGCCTGCACCTTTTTTGTGTGATTCCTATTGCTAGTCTACATTCTATGTGGTTGTTGTTTTTCTTAAATATGTTTTTGCAGTGCTTACATTTTGTAGTGGCTGCAATGTTGCTTTTGTGTTTTGATTGTACTTAGCCTCATTTTGAATAAATGATTCCAATTGACTAAACATAAATGTAAACTATTCTACATTTCAATAAACCTGCTTCGCTCGGTCCTCCGTCGCGCAAGTAAGAGGTAGACTAATGCGTAGGCTTTAGCCTACTAACAAATATAAAGTAGCCGAACAAAGAACCAATATATATGTTATGCGTCCCAAAAATAAGCTTGATTTAGCGTTGATTTAGGATAAATGAAAACAAACAAATAGGTCTATAATACTGATGATTCTTGTCTATTGTAAGTAGCCTACAATTTAAAATATGCATTAGGCCTACAAGCTCATTCACTATTCAACATATTCTGGCTGAGATTATAATATGACAAAATAATAGAATAGATGTAAACTATTTTAAGGGGACATAGATCTAGACCTGGCTATTATTGTCATTACATTTCAGAGTCAATAGAAAGTAAAAGCATTTAAAATCGAGTAAAATATTTCTTTCACAATTATATGTATGTAATTATTTCTGAGGCATTACCTTTATTAACATTTTACATGCATTTTGTACAACTTTGTGTTTCTTAAAGGACTTTTTTCTTAAAGGATTTTGCGTCAAATTGTTGATAACCTTCGATCACGAGAAGGTTATTGGATTATTTATTTGCAGGACTTGGAATGAGGCTTCTGAATCTTAAAGAACGTATACGGTCTATATTCATGTGATTTAGCTAATACTAATAGTCTACTTCAACCTTTTAATTTTGACGCACTGTGCCTGCGTCATATAGGCCTAACTATTACACAAACTATAACTCTAACTCTAACTAGGCTATAACACATTATCACTATCATTATCACTATGAAATATAGAATATATAACTTTCATTACTCGATATGAGCATAACTGAAAAGCGTTCAATTGTAGAGTTCAACTTTGTAAAAATTAAATAAAATCGCTGTTCGGTTTAATGAAGGGAGCGTTATTATTCAAACAGACCGCAGTTCAAACAACGTTCAAACAAAAATACAAATACAAATATATAGAGCCTATGTAGGCTTATATTTATATACTTGTACAGCTGTACCCATACCTATGCTATCTATTTATCCACATCTGTGTGCTTCAACAAAAAAATAACAACCAGGGTAGACTATCAAATGTAACTGAGCATTGGATCTCTCTGTATGATCAGCCACTACAACTCTGCCCTCGTGTGGCGAGAATGAGAAGGGACGACAGAATGTCAAATGGGACGGCATTCATGCGCAAGAATTCACATTTATGTGGCCATTATTGCATCCAAGGCGTGTATTAGAGGAAAGCGATCCCTTTAATGATCAGTGATGATCACTTTTCATTGACCGCAAATATACTCCCAGAAATCAAGCCGCCACCACCACATACACACATATAGGCCTACACATGCCACGTGTTGCTGTTATATGTAAGGCCCAAACAATGTATTGTATAAATTATATGTCTATACACATTACGGGTTAACTAGAGTTTAATAAACAATTAATTGTATGTTGATTGCGTTGATTCAGCCAGACTGCACACAAAACAAGACAAAATAGTAGGCATGGCAATGGGCTTAGGCATCGTCATTATCATTACTGCAGCAGCAAGACTTGCCTTTGTCCTTGGCGACTAGGCCGAGAGCTGGGATACAACAAAACAATTTTTAAAAAAGGGCGTTTGAGACTTTAGACTTTAGGCTATTGGTTGTGAGAAGTGAGAAGAAGTGAAGGTCCGAGCTTCAAGACGCTTTAAAGAAAATTCGGCCTGCAGTTAAACGTCTTTCTTACAGGAAAGAATCGGTTCGCTTGTATTCTTGTGGTCGAGGCAATTGCCCCTTATTTAGGCATTTACAGCTGACTTTATTGTACTGTCTAGACGGTTCAAGGTTTAGCAAACAATCCAGTGTAAGATATAAAAGAGCCATATAGCCTACGCCTGCACCAAACTCCGAGCAGCGGTCTCACACAATCAAAAATATGTAGCCTTTACGCTTTTTGGTTAGACAATTATTCTAGGCCACATATAACGTAGAGGTGTATAGTGCCTTAAATAATATATGTTTTTATTTCACACACCACAATAGGCTACATCACATGCATATTTAAAATGCATACACAAGTGGGCTTTTTTGTATAAATAAATGCACTGGATAAATGTGTCCTGATATACCAGGACGTGTCCTGATATAGGCTTACATGTAAAATGTTGTACAAACACCAAAAATATCGTCAATTCATCCGCGTTTCAACAGCATTTGTGTTATTTCCTCATAAGCGAACAATTTCCAAAAATGCTACGGGATGGACAGTCTTAAAAATGTTTTCAGTTTGATCCCATGGCCTAATCTCCCGCTGCGACATGTCTGTGTCTGTCCGCCTGTCTCTGACCGAGCTTATCTGATCCGTTTGTTTGCTCATCAAAATAAGGGATTCCCAGTGAAGTACTGTAGGCGATCCCGGTTGAGTTTTTTCTCTTTCATTCTTCTGTTTTGGAACCAGATCTTCACCTGGCGATCTGACAAATTCAGCATCCGGGACAACTGCAGCCTCTTCTCTTTGTTGATATACACATTGAAGAAGAATTCTCGTTCAAGTTCTCGGATCTGGTATTTGGAGTAAGGGCATCTCTTTTTTCGCGATTTTGCTGAACCTGCACAGAGAGAAAAAGACACAACGGTAGATAAGAATCGGGGAAATCGTGACAATTGTTTAAATAAAAAAATAGCAAATGTGTTCCCTTTGACATTCAGCACAAAAGCTTCCTCCCATGGTCGTATACTCAACAGGCGTGCACGTGTGGTGAACTAGAGCGCGCGCACACGCACACAAATGCGGACCTTTTTATCTCTCCCGCTCTCGGACGCACGCTCCTTTACGCGCGTGCGCACCCACACAAACACACACACACACACACACACTCAGAGTCCTACTCGGAATTCGTATTTAAATGGTTCACCTTTCTATTTCACATAGCCATGGCTTTTATATGGTGTGGATGGTTTTTATATTGGTGAATGCGCACTAGGCCTGTATACAATGGCGATAGAGTTTCATAGGGCTATATAGAAGTGTACATTAAACCCTGTGGGATTTTCTTTACCTCTTTAAGTCCTTGGAAACCGACATCTCAAGAAACAGCGAATTGCATTGGCTATGCAATTCCAATTAAACAAGTATACGCAAACCGCCGTTATGATTAACAAAGCACTGAACAGAAATAGCCTTTGGTAACGTTCCCATTGTAAATACCTTTGCGACCATGAAGTAAATCTTATAGGGATATGAAAAGGTTTGCATGCTTATAAAGCCACACATAAAACTCGAGCGACATGGTGGTGGACAGAGCTACATGTACTCGTCCATTGTCTACAAAAGCGATACTTACTCTGATCGCTGGTCTTGTCACCGGAGTCCAAGGATGAGTCTTCATTGAGGTTCTCCGTTGACTCTGCTTTGGATTGTTCTGGTTTGTTTATTGTCTCACCATTATCTGTAGCCTCCGCGGGGACAGGCGAGTCAGTCTTTTGTTTTGTGTGCTCCGGGTTGGTCTTCTCCGAGTTGAGGGTCTCAAAAAACTGGTCGAAACCCTGAGGAAGGACGCCGTTCCGGCCAACATTAGCGAGGAAATTGCACGTCGAGTTCGTACCAACGTGGTGGCCGTAGGAGTCGTTTTTGAATAGCATGTCCGCCCTGCCAGAAGACTGAATTAAATCCCGTTGCATGATCTCCTCCGTGGAGTAATAAGACCCGTAGTTGCCCCGATAGTGCCATTTGCTTGGATGATCCAGTCCATAATCCCTAAAAGCGACTTCGCGAACTGGTTGGACTTGGGCTATGTTGGGAGAATACGGGAAATTAATTTGACACGTAGTGGTCTGCGGTAAAAAGGAAGTAACTGATGAAAAATCAGGCGCCGAGACGTAATAGGTACAATTGGGTAAATACATATTTGAAGCGCAGTTGCTGCGATCATCGTATTCCGTCATCTCTCCCCTTCCCTTTGCAATAGTGAGAGGAATTGGCAGCTTGACTGTGTTAAACTTTGTCCATATATTGCACCACAGGCGTGTGGAGCGAACTCGAGAAGGCGAAAAAATCGGAAACGTAGGCAGACCTGCAATTCATCTTCATCGATTCTTGAGGTAATTGTGTCATGTGATCCTGCAAGGAATTTACCATATATCAATATCACTTATTAAAAACTGTCCTCGGAAACTCATGTGGGCACATGCACGAGAGTTCATTGGTTGTGGTGGTGTACAGGCAACTCCTCTCAGCCTCCTCGTCCTATGGCTCGAGGAAGGGAAATGTGTGAAGCACCACTGGAATATATCATCTAGGGTTTAGGGTAACGTAATCTTCATCATGAAATGGCACCCACACCACGCAGGGATTAACCCGGGTGCTGTGGAGAAGACACCATGGTTTGCAGCGACAGACTAGACACATTCAAAATGACCTCGACTTATAACTTGGAGCCAAATAGCTCCAATAAGGCCACAACGCGTGCACCCGTATTGGCTATAGTAATCCGTTATAAACACGTATTGCATAGGCCTATGCCTATAGGGATGTGTACACATGAGATATGGACAAATGTGATTTCAATGGAAATGTAATTTAAACAAACAATGTCAAAGGGACATATTTACATTTCAGTGAAATAAGAATCAAGAATAGTGACATTTGCCAACAAAACATCGAGCTTGAAGCTTTGCGCATTTTGCGCAAGGAACGAAACAAAACACGTTTGGTGTGCATGGATGTAATTTAAAATCCAAATAAAACAATTTAGATTTCAGAAAGTACATATTATTAAGGTTTGTAGTGATACCACAATAGTTGTTCTCCTACCTTGACAATCCAGATGCAAAAGAATGGATTAAACGCACATGGACTTAGTTGAAATAACCACGATGCACAGACATTACGCGTTGCATAGTACCCCCCACCCCCAAATAAATAAAAAAATAAACTGTCACTAAGATATGTTAAACGTGGCACTACATTGCCAAGTACAGAAAAATCCCACTGGCTTTGACCGTCTGGGTTGATGTGCACGAAGCAGTCACCAACAACCGTCTGCAGTCAAATCATTTTATTGCACAAACAAAGGGGCGCTGACTAGTTTAACTAAGCTTTTAGTCGAGGCCCGGCTCGGCGGGGAGAAGGACTTGTAGCCCAACAGTTTGAATAAAACAAATCCGCCATGCAGCTTTGAAGAGTATGTTTTTCTTTGTGAGTATATTTTCCATTTTTATTTTCAAAAAATGTGGGATAGTCAAATGTATTTACATAGAATATACTTTTTACTTAAAAAAAACAAAAACTAAAAGCAAAGCAAATATTTTGAAAAAAACAACACTATTTTGACTTGTAGGGCTGGACAGGAACTTTGGCAACGTCGAGTTACACTTGATCAATTGTAAATGCTATTTCAGATGCAAGTTTATATTTAGCCATTTAAAATGCGTAATGCGTAATTCCAGCGTGTGATTTTCTCTAGTGTATGTAGTAGAACTAGAACATATGCTACGATAACGGTCGACAAAAGTAATGCAAACCGAGGCCTTCCTAGGCTACATTTAGCCCTGCAGTTTTACATCACAACAAAATGCTTATAAACAAACCCATGTGGAGAAAAGCTTTTATGATATGTATAATATATATAAAAACAAAACATTAAATTGACAACAGTAAAACTAGACCGACAAATGTACAGTGAAAACACCTGCGTGCCAGCATAAAGAATTCCCCATTATTACAAAAAAATAACAAAATAACGCAAGGTTTATTTACCTACAACGACAAAACAAAGTAAAAACGTTAAGTGGAATGAGGAAATGTATTTGTAAGTACTTTCGTGGAAAATAGGCCATTTTTGGTTTCGGTCAATTTATTAATTAGTTGATTAACTATGATATACTTCTTATTATCATATAATTGTTATAAGCAGTGTAAGCATATTATTCTTAGTTATTATATTATGTACAAAACAAATCGTGCGAGGGAAAAAAAACCCACTATGACACAAATAGTCTCCAGCTCACAGCAATCCAACACTGCTGGGAGTGGTGTTGGATTTTCAGAGTAACTATAAAACACGAAACAGCTTCGCTCCACAGGCGGCGGGTTCCTCGAGCTCCACATCACGCGGTCGAGTTGCTCTGATTGTTTTGCTGGAGATCTAATTGTAAAATGCCATTACAGCGCCTTCAAATAGCACATCCATAGGCCCACTACCACAGGGGTATTCCCCATGCATCCCAAGACGCCACAATTTAATCATAACCCAGTTAAAGGAGAACTGTGTGGATGTGACGAGACAACTGGCGAACGTTGGGCCAACATTTTAGACAACTTTAGACAACACACCGAATACTTGACCTTAACTTTGTTTTGGCGCCCCCAGTGTCTGCAGAGCCGGAACTACCCTCTGCCTTTGTCTGTCAGTGTGCTGCTGGAGGGCCCTGGGCAAAACACAACAGCCCAGGGACGCCTACTGGCTAAGATACTGATTGTGGCGATTGTGGAATTAAGTTTGTAACGTTGTGGATTGGATTAAACATACTGTTATACAGCCTGGCTGCGATACACTGGGACCAGGCTAAAATGCTTTAGATACACTAAACTAAGCTAACTAAACGTGCACATGAACTACATCGAATGTACATTAAGTATACCAAATGCCAAATACTGTGCAGGTCCGTATTATTTTTGCGTGGTTTTACTATGTATCCTTCCTAAATGGTGAGATAATGCACGGCTTAAGTCAAAACAAAACAAAACATGATTATACTAAAACGTCATCACTTTCATTTTTCGTTGCTCAAACACACAAATTGATAACAATAATACATACAAAGTATGGCTACATAATATCTGACAGGCCTTTCTGATGCCTATATCCATAGGCTATCGATATAGTTGATCAGTTTAGAATTTCAGTATTTGTTTTAATGAATCAATATAAATGAAATGCTAAACAGCTCTACGACCTACATATCACCAAAAACTATATGATCATTTCCCACGCATACTGTATTCAATGTATATATATATATATATATATATATATATATATATATATATATATATATATATATATATATATATATATATATATATATACATACATAAATACATACACACTGAATACAGTATGCAGTAGTACATATATATATATATATATATATATATATATACATGCAGTCCTCTTCCATCTTTATTTAAACAATTTAGGCTTGTAATAGCAGTCCATAAACACCGCAATGTTGTCTAGCCTAGTGGATGTCAGGGATATTTGTTTTTTGAACAGTTTATATAGTTATATAGTTAAGTAGTTTATATACTTTTATAGTTAGCCTACATAGTTTATATAGTTATATAGTTACATAGTTTATATAGTTAGCTTACGTAGTTTATAGTTCTATAGTTACATAGTTTATATAGTTATATAGTAGATAATATTGGCTTAAAATAAACTAGGTGTCTAATTATAAGCCTGGAGTGTCATATGTCGCCGCTGCAGTCAAATTAGGCTTTTAATATCAAGTTACAAGTTTAGCGACTTAACATAGGCCTATTGGGATGGCTAAAGTGTTTATGGAGGACTGTGTCTAGGATTAGACTCCTATAAACATAAAGTGTACTGTAGACCCAGGTATTTTGAATATAATACTACATGATAGGCCTATAAAGGCCTATGTTGTGTCATTGAAAGACAACGAAAGAAACTGTACTCCCAATCGCCGACGTATTGTTTCTTATCGAGCCTATATGTATACCTATATTTCCTAGACATCTCTGACAGTTACTCATTTAAATGCTTAATTTTTGGGGTATTTTCTTACATTTAAATGTCTAAAAGCAAAGTGAAGCCACAACCAACAAGTTCACGGGCTACTGAGACAAGGAGCTTTAAATAGCCGCGCGCATCTGGCAAATGGTCAGACAAGGCTGGTATATGCCTATATACGATCCATCACGATTATACAAATGCCAGGACTTCATTTAAAATGTTTAATTAAAAATGGCATAGCAAATGTAGGCTACTTGTACAGAGCCTGTGTAAATGGCGTTAGTGCCATGCACTGCTGCGGCCTTTTCTTAATATAGAGAAGGAGATGATTTGGTGTATTTAAGGATCCACTCATTTAATGTATCCTAGCAATGCAATGCGCTCAATTGAATATAGTTAACCCACGCACTATAAGCCACTCAGAGCCTTGTGGGGCCTTTACAATTCACTTGTTTTCATAAAAACTACCTGATGGCTTATGAAGACCTTATACGAGGAATCAATTCAGTCCACTATGGGCCTTTCCGAGGACCTGCAGGTCAAACACAATCAGATAAAAACATATTTTGCAATTTGAAAAATGTTTTATTAAACTTCGATAGTCCAACAAAACAGTATAATACTGTTAAACAAAGACAAACAAACAAACAAACAACAAGGCGTACACCACGTATCTCCGCAATACAAAATGCACGAAAGCGACCATTTAATCATTCATGCTGATGTGATAAAGAAACTGTCGGCTAATTCATCAGGATGCTTATATTTTATTTAATCTACTTTATTATAAATCTCATTGATTTTTTCTGACTTCTTGTCACAAGTTTTACAGGAATGTCATCACATTTCATAAATAAATCCCATCTCATAGTGATGCATGCGGGAGAAAAACTTTTCGATAGCCTACAAATAATAATACTTATTATTATAATTATAATAACAATAATAATAATAATACTGATTTGGTGTCGCAGTGGTCCGAGCAGATGAAAACGTTGTAGGGCTGGTTTGCTTTTCTATTTTCTTCAATACGAGAAGGCTTGTTCCCGCATCATCAGTCGTTTTTTCTTCATCCTGCGGTTCTGAAACCATATCTTCACCTGTTGATCGCTCAGGTCCAGTCTGTGCGACAGCTCTTTCCTCTTCTGCCTGTTAATGAACTCGTTCATCAGGAACTCATTCTCAAGTTCAGCGAGCTGCGGTTTTGTGTATGGCTTCCTCTTCTTTCTGGTCCTCGCTTGGGATGAACACCACGACGCGCCTAGAACGAGAAGCACACACCAAACCAAAGCTTACTAGGTTTTCAAAAGACACACGATTATAATCTAGAGAAAAACACACACAAACTGCTCGGAATACTTCAATAAATCAGAATACTTAAATAGTTTGACCTTGAATACAAAGTATTAACCAAAACATGTATTTTCACATTATTTCTTGAATTGAATTGAATAATAATCCACCACTCCGTCGCCTGCAGACTCCTGGAACAAATGGGCAATCTTACTGGAGGACTGTTGGACTGAGTTCTGGTTCCTGCCGTCCACACTCGTTGGATCAAGTGAGGTTACAGGCGCTTGAGGACGACTGTCCGAGTTATCTGAATATTCGTATTTGCTAGAAGGTCTACGACCGGAGGCAACCCCGTGATGGTCCTCCACAAAAACGTGAGATTGTTTACCCGATTCCTCAAGAGCCTTATGGGTCGTGTCCTGAAAACAGTATCGGTTCGACTCGTCCGCTGCTGGGCCTTTGGCCGGGCTGGCGGTCGTGAGACCAGTGTTCACAGACACCGGGCCGGAGAGGAACGGCGGGGAGTATCCTCCGAAGCCACGGTGGTGGCTCTGTGGTGGCGGTGGTGTGCATGAACTTGAGGATGTCCACGGGAGTGTGCACACCTCTCTCCGGTTGTATGGGATCTGGTGAAGCGCGGGTATGTGGGCTCCATTGCCCCGCTGGAAGTTGGAGAAATACAGCGACTCCGGAGGAGGGAAATTCAACAGAGAACCAACATAACCGGCGTTCAAGGGATGATTGCGTTCACACATTTCCATGGAGCTCTCTCAAACGCGCTTATTATGGAAAGGCTTTTAGCGACTCCTAAAAAATAAAGGCAAGGTAATTGTTGATTTGTTAATACGGTGTCACGTGATATGCAAAACATAACGTGCCGTCCCACCCTTGGCTGCAGTACAGCAAAGCAAATATGCCATGAGGAAATATTATTGGAGGAGGGGGCCGTTTTCCCTCTGACCAAATCAAAGCTCCTTCTGTAGGACTGTTTTGTTTCTGATTTTTTTTTGTTTTTGTTTTGCATAAATGGTAGATCTTAATCTGTGTGAACAACGCGGGTATTATTTACTAAAGCCAGGCTTTTTTTAACCAAATACATTGTGCTTCCATTGGATATTTCAAACTATGTATTAAGCTATTGCATGTGTAGATTGAGAACTGGTGATTATAGTAGGATAACTGTTAACATCTTACGTTATTTCTGATTAGTAGCCTATTTGTCTGTAGGCCTTCTGTAGGTAATCAGACACCAACAAGGATGTTCATACTTATTTTTAGAAGATTTAGCCTCAAATTGAAATAGCATGAGGCTACATACACAAACATAAATGTGAAGAGTATGCATTTAGGCTATTAGTTTAGCTGTCCGAATATAACGCAGGCCTAATGCCAATTGGAAAGTGGCAAGTTCACGACACTGGTCGTGCGCCATTTTGAAGGTTGTAATCATTAGAATGGAATCAAACAAGTTCAGGGTTTATATAGGCCTATTATATCACATATTTCTGTTTATATTTTCATAAGAGACATCTCGCAACCGAAATATCAATTTAATGCTGTTGTTGTAGAATATTTGCTTTAGCTGCGACAAAATAATCGAGGTTTGCAGTAGCCATAGGCCTGAATCGGTCTATCCACATTGGGTGAGATATTTCAGAATCTGAAATAATCAATTATTTAATTTATAAACACAAACACAAACCCAGACGCACACAACACAAACACACACACACGCGCGCGCGCGCACACACACACACACACACACACTCACACACACACACACACACGCGCTATACAGTAATCTAGTGATTATAACATTGACATATGGATATATAATGGATATATGGATATAGCCTATATATATATATTAATATTACTGCAAATACATTGTCTATTATGAAATACACTGCTCAGTAGGCTATATAGCCTAATCTCCATCGTCGATCGGATGCAAACGTGCAGAACACATTTAATTGCATGATAACAAACATGGAATCCAAATATTAGGAACAAACCGTCTTAGATGTAGGCCTAACAATAATATATTCTTATTTCATTAGCAATTGTCCCGTATAGACTACCATTCTAATTAAACAGATCCATCTAAACTATAAGGATTTCTGTCAATACAATAATTTTGATTACGCTATATCAGAAAGGCCTACGACTGAAATTAATTAATGACTGAATGATGGAAAAAAGAAGGAGATGGCGGACGCGGGGTTATAGACGACCGCATCAACAGTTCGTAGCCTACTGTTCTTGATATCAAGCTTTGTAATGTTGGTCTTTATTAATGATTGTTCTCATATGTCACAACACAGTCTATAGTTGTGGCTGTAGCTTAAAGTGGTGGAAATATTAGTAAATATCCTATCTTGAAAACGTACTTCGGTTACTTTAAAAGTAACTAAATCAAATGAAGCCTCCTGACGCCGGCCTATCAAAGGTGTGCTCGACATGGCTAAATGTTGATGTGAATTTGATATTAATCCTTAACAAAATGTTAGTTAAGTTGAGTCCATTTTCATTGGCCAAATTGTTTTCTTTTCTAGTCGGCAAACTGAAATCTAACCTATTCACGAAATTATTGTAGGCCTAAATTGTTGGAAATTATGTTGTTGGAAAATAATACTGTATTACAAAATAATGCACAATAGATACTGCATGTGTAAGATACATGTTACAAAGTTCACATTTCCAAAAGCTACAATTCAGGCGTATGCGAATATAGTATGCGAAGTACGGAATGTGTAAATAAACTAAACTACTCAAGTAAAGAAGGTAAATATAGGCCGACTTGAGTGCAGCAGGCCGACTTTAGTATAGCCACTCAGGTAGGCTACTTTCAAGCGATTATGCCTCGATATCTTGTGTATATTAGGTAGTAGGCCTATGGATTAGTAGCAGAACAAAGACGGTATCGAAAGTTGTGGTCACTGCGCAGAACCTCCAGTAGATGGCACTACCACCCCACAAATAGAAACCGTCTCACGTTGCTGGAAATGCAAGCCGTCTCTGAGGGGACCACCCAGGTTAAAAGAATCAGCAATCAGACCCCCCCCCCCCCACACACACACACACACACACACTACTTACTGCACTATAAGGGCTAGTTTGTGGATCCTACGCACAATGTGGGTAGAACATTACAGAATATTAGTCACAATGCACATAGCATTATAATTATTTATTAAACGACAAGCTATAAGCCTAAAGAGTGTGTAACAAACGTTCTGATAAAGTGAACGCAATTAGATGTTCAACCAACAAATGGCCTAAAATTCTAAGATTCGTTAAAGTTGAAGGGATTACGCAAATAAAAACACTTCTCCTGTATGCCAATATTTATTTGTCCTTGGTGTGTTTCTTCAGTAAAACGTGCAGATCAAGCAACCTCGTCTTTCAAGTCGTTCAATCACGACTTGAAAACTAGGTCTACTAACTTCAAATAAATAATAAATATAATAAATAATGAAATTATCCACTCATACAAAAGGCTACTTAAAAGTAATCTGGCCAGCCTTGGTTTGCTCATGAGACCTTTAAATCGCCAAAAGGGTGAGTTTAAAAGAAAAAGACAACAATAGTGTATAGGCCTATTCCTTGAATTAGAGCATTGCAATTCCGAAAAGCTTTCCTTTTTTCCACGCAACGAGGTGTAGCTTCTTTTTTTTTAAAACGGATAATTTTCACAGTTTGAAAGACCCGTCAGGGACCCATCGCCTACACAATACAACAACTATCCTACATCTGAGACGGTTTCTTTGTTGTTTTTTTACAGACCAAAAATAGCGCCGAGATTCCAGGTCGTTTGTTCATCCCCAAGTTTAACACCGACACGGAAACTGGAGCCAAACTGTGGATCAGGCGCCGCGTCTCCCAGGGCCTTTGAAGACGCCATATCCGCCAGCCTGTTGTCCTTGTTAATTGCAAGGTAGTTAATCCTCGTTCAAGGTCTCTGTAGGCTGCTGGGCTGTCTAGTATTGCCTGCAGGTTTCTGAGCGAGAGCGAGAACTGATGTCAAGTCTGTTTCAGCTCATATTGGTACCATGGTCATGAGGGGCCTCCGTGAAGCCCCTGTTGCGGTCCCGTTGGAAAGAAGAATCGAACTTGAGTTTATATGTTTTTTTATATAATTTATATGTTTTATATAGTTTATGTTTTTTATATAATTATATGTTTTTTTATTTCGAAGCACAGCTCCCTAAAAATATGTTCCTAAAAGTGAAGAAACTGAAACGCTAGGCTACTTTGTTGATTCAAGTGCGTAAAGTAAAAAGGCAAGCGGGACCCCCGAGGTAAGGACACATTTTATATTTTCATGCACACTAAAATAAAAAGATGTCCTCTTAAATGCCGACTTGTAGTGCATGAAACATATTTCCACGTGAAATCTCCCGAATCCACTCTCAATACGACATGTTTGTCCTTCATGACTGATTTTCGATTTAAACAACATTTGTGCTTTGGGCAAATATAAAATGGATATATACCATAATGTGGGGTCGGCAGGCTGACATTGCACTATAAATTCATTTTTGTAAATGTGAACACATATCCTTAGCATGGGAACCAAACAATAAAATATCGTCCAACGAGACGTAGAAAGCCCTTTATTGTAGGCCTATGCCTAACTCCAACTCATGAGAATTATAGGTTTAAAAATGAAAAAATAGGCTACAGTCTACTAAAAGACAACAAAGTTATTTGTAAGTTCACTATTTAAACAGAAGTTAATATTTTGAACAAGGAACAAATAGGCTATGGTATGGTTCATACTTTGTGAGGAAATACACATAATTTCGCTTTTCAATCCAATTTTAAATGCAACGAATATGATAATTGTTTCAGATTGTTATTTAGGCTTAAGAAAATAAAGAACGAAAAATCTGTATTTAACAAAGCTACAATGGTAGACTTTAAATGCCTATATTTTTACAAAACAACTAGATATACATATTACAGGTGGACTTAACGACTTGATACTAACCCCAAGACTGTAGGGCCCTAGATGAATACAATGATGAGTACAAACTGGACACACTTCATTTTAATACATCTGTAGTTGAATACAATTTCCGCTAGATGGCGACCTTACTTCATATATGACTGCGGTCTTTCAAAGAAGGAAAAAAGAGCCTATTCTGACGTCAGACTGATGCAAGTGAAAACCATCAGCCTGTTTAGGTTTAATAATGAGGGATAATAAAACCCACTGCATTCAGCCACAGAAAATGTTTACAAGGCAGGAAATTAAAACAGTTCATCCGAGGTAAAATATCATGCCAATTACGTCAAATACTCAATGGGATGTCTATAATATATTTTATATAGGCCTATCGAGTTAACGTATTACATTCAGGTTGTAACCAGGACTCAAATAAACCCTTTTTCACAATTTCGTTTTTTAATACATTTATTTTAAATATAACATAGCCTCCATGCAAACAAGTAAAGTAAACATTATGCTAGAGATTTGGACTGGTACATATTTCTTCAGTCGACCGTCTGCAAATACTATATATAGGTCTATACATATTATTTATGTATATTATTTATGTGTTGACATAGTCTTCTATTTTTCGCGAATGGGTGAGGGTGTTTTACTCCCAGCCGAAAGGTACTGGGTTCAATCCCCAATCTCTGCAGAGTACATGCAGGTCTCCGTGAGCAAGACGCCCTCACCCCTATATGTTCGACATGTATCTAAATTAACAAGTCTCTTTGGATAAAATAGACTTTGGTCTGTTTGCTATGACCAAATAGAAATATATATAATAGGCAACATGGCTAAATGTAATTGCAGATATTACTGTCTGAGTACACTATTGGTTGACTCCCTCTTTCACAGTTACAGCCTCGTATGTTTCATCAGCAAGGGTGGGATAAGCAGTCAGACTCCAATATGATCCAATGTCCATGCGGCTCATGGCTTGACACCATGGTCTTGTTTTACTGGTGAATGCCTCCATTTAAAGGGTACCTATGTCAAATCTTCCATAACAGTACGGTTTGGAAGATTTGACATAGGTGTCACTCGATTGGTGTCAGAATTTGCCAGCCCCCCACTATAGCATGCACTACCCTATATATATTATAACCTATTGAGGATCACATTATGATATGTTTGTTATAGCTAAGTAATAAGCAAATACATGTAATACAATTACACCACATTCAATTCAAATATTTGGAATTCCCACTGTTCAATTTGTTCAATGGTTCAACTGCATGACATATTTTAGTTTTCATGTTTTTGTTTTAAAATGAATCATAATGGTATATAAATGCTTATGCTGAGGAAATGAAGGGATCTTGAAGTAGATGCAGAAGTAGAACATTTTGAGCTGTTATAATGTAGTGTTGTAATGTTATAATGTAGTGGTTATAATGTGGGGTTATAATGTAGTGGGCTGTTATAATGCAGTGGTTATAATGTAGTGTTATAATGTAGTGGTCTGTTGTAATGTAGTGGTCTGGATTGTATGAGAAGTCAATAAAATGTATACAGACCATGCAGTGTCTCTTCATTTGGAAATAGGAACTATTACGCTCCGCACACATAAATGCATGCGCGCGCGCACACACACACACACACACACACATACACACACACACACACACACACACACACACACACACACACACACACACACACACACACACACACACACACACACAATTTAAGACTTAAAACCTTGCACCCCAATGCCTGCCTCTCCATGGGTAGTGAAAGTGTTTAAATAGTAAACGTAATTGAACAAATGATTTGTTTGTGTCCTTCTCAGCCCTGATGATTTTCGTGATTGTCCCACTAGGCCTAACAATTAATATAGGCCTAATTGGAAGGGGGAAAAAAGGATATTATATAGGCTAATAATGTTTACCTGCACCATCCTCTTCTACCATTGAGCATCAGTCTTATAGTCTAGTCTTAGTCTAATAATAGGCAAATCACATGACCATAATGCAGGCTTCCGATTGGCCGGCAGAAGAAGTACTGTATGTTCACGACAACACTACACTACAATATACAATATTTTGTAATAATGTTTCGTAATAGGATGTTATGACTATGTTAAGGCTATATATTGTGTTCCAAAAATCAATAATGATTCCAAAATCTTTTTTTTTCCGACGATAAAAATACATAATAAAAAACATCCAATATTTTTTCCTCAATTTGACATACAAAAAATATATAGCCCAATGAGTAATTGAAAAACAATGTAGAAGTAGGCCACAAAGAAGCAAATTGGTACATGACACAGATTATTAAGCCGAAAACCCCCCAAAATAAATACAAAATAAAATACAAGAAAGAACACTTGAAAACATGTGACATACATTATGTAGGCCTATACTTTCTCATATCATCATGTTGATATGAGAATAATAATACATCTAATACATACATAATTATAATATATTATATAACCTAATATATACAAATAAAATGAATACTCTTTTTGCAAATAATATTCTGTTTATGCTGTTTTCCTATGTTTAATATATTATAGGCAATTATTCACGATATTCATATAGCCTATTTTATGATAATGAGAGAAATAAAATAAAGTAGGCCCTAGTCCTATTTGTAAAAATATATAATATAAAAGACTATTCTACAATGTAAAAATATAAATACTGCAGAAGGTTTTACAGCTCGTGAGAAAAATATGTCCCCAACATTATGGGACATTGGGTCATTGTATTGTAAGGCCATTTGTTATGCCTGCTTATTTCTATTCCCGCTGCCTGAGAGTGTGTAATGATAAACAAGAACCTGCAGGGGGCGCCAGATAACGCTGGAGGATACATTGTGCTCAAGTAACCCGTAGTCCATCTTTCCAAGCTGAGACCACGTCTGTCTGCCCACTACTGCTGCGAAACACTGTTCGTTACACCGTGAACCAACGCTTACCCTTGATGATTTTTTAAAATACTAACATTGCTATAAAATAGACAGTAATAATAACTGGTCAGTGTAGTGTTCCATCTATAGCCTACTAACTTAACTGGTAGCCTAGTTGTGGAATATGATTTTAATGATTAAGTAGGCTATTTATAATGTTATAAAAACTGGCAAAATTGAATTTTGTAACAAAATTGCGACATCTATGCTACCAATGCAGCTTTACGCGATCGAATAAATAATGGAAAATAAAAGTAGATGGGCCTAGATGGCCTAACTGTGAAAACGAAAAAAATAAAAAAATAAAAACCAGTAATCATAAGCAGTTTGAATTTAGTCGAATAACAACGCAGTTGATTGTGCTGTCAAGGATCTAATGTGTACAAATCAAAACGTGCATTTGACGAGAAAAACGAAAGGGACCCCAAAAAAGAAAACAAAATAAAAAAACATAAAAAATAATCCAATGAAAGTAACTCATGCCGAGCACCGATTTTAAAAAGTACGTTCGCCCTTATCTCGGTCACCTCAATGATCACCCCGCGCTCATACTAATGTGGAGCATTCTCCAAATACCGCCGAAAAGTCGCAGAAATGTTTATTGAAGTAAGAAAAAAAGAGTAATATCTAACGAGAATAAAGGGAATTGTGGTGATTAAATGAGGAGGGGAGGGGGGAACACAGCAGAGAGAGAGAGAGAGAGAGAGGGGGGGGGGGGGGGGGGGGGGGAGAGAGAGAGAGAGAGAGAGAGAGAGAGAGAGAGAGAGGGAAACAATAGAGAATCAAAGCATATAATAATACCCCTAAATGAAGAGGGAAACGCTGCCCCGTTCATTTTATTAATCAGACTGTCAATTTCACCCAAGAGGCCAAACCCAGGAGCAATTCAAAGCAGACTCGGATCAGCCCAGGGACACCTCACTCCTCACTTCTCCTCCTTCCGCTCTACTTGGATATATTCCGTCTCCCACCGAAGGCCGCCTCCATCATCCGCTGACAGTCTCCTCCTATTTATTTGCTTATAAACCTCTTACAATAAATGATCATTCCGGCAACGTCACGCGAGCATTTAAACAACGAACGGCAAACACTTTTTGATGTATGATATTTCTGGAGCAGTAGAAGGAAGGATGCACGGCTCGTTTTAAACCAGTCGCTTGGTCGTATAGCACGATTGCATTCATACTCTTTTTTTCGCGGCTTGCTTATAAAAAAAGGGTTTAGAGACAGTTATTTAGAGAGAGTTGCTGACTTGAATGCGGATTAAGCTCAGTCACAAGTCATTGGTTCGCCAGCCTTGGGACAGGTGTGTGCTTTTTTCCCCCTTCTTCTTCTTCTTCTTCTTCTTCTTCTTCTTCTTCTTCTTCTTCTTCTTCTTCTTCTTCTCGCGCGGCTTAATGATGGAGAGGATAAGAAAAGAGATGATCTTGATGGAGAGAGGTCTGCACAGTCCCATCGCAGGGAAAAGACTCTCAGACGCGGCTGGGAACTCGGTGCTGGAGGCCCTGGAAAACTCCCAACACGGTGGCCGCCTAAGTCCGCGCATCACCTCCGCCTCGCTGCATGGAGGACTCGGGGACATCCCCGCCAAAGGCAAGTTCGAGATCGACAGTCTGTTCGGCGCGCACCACAACAACGAAAACAACTCCTCGGCGGAAATTACTTCCTCGGAAAATAGGAAGAAAATGAGTTTATATCCCGAAGTGTCGCAGGACTCAGATATTAACAGTGATGTCGAAGTGGGTTGCCCCTCTCATCGTTCCCCGAGCCAACACAAGGAAAACAACAAAGGTATTTTGTTTTGGTCCTAAATCTGTTTTTGGTAGGCCTATAATTTATTTTGTTGTAATATTATATTTGTTGTAATATTTTGCGTATTTTCTAATGCAATTCGTAGTTGCTATTATTATTGTTATACATATTATTAATATTGTCAATAAACTATTACGTGTGTTGCTTTGTTTGCTTTATCACTAGACTGTTAGCCTATTATTTGGATATTGTTGTTGTAATACAAAATAATATTAAAAAAAATAATAATAATGATAATAAAAACGAAAACAAAATCAAGAATAAGATATCCTTTAAATTAAGAAATCTAAATTATTGTTTTGTATATAAGATTACAATTACTTTTGCAATTACTGGACATGTAGGCCTATGGGCGATAGGCCTTATTACAGTAATTGCGTCCCTGCATCTACAAAGTAGCCTACTTAACATCTTCTCTGCTTTCTCTTTTTGAAGGATTTTCAGACAGTAATTCAGGAACCTCAAGCTCCAATTCTCTCTCCAATCTTAACGGCAACTCAATGGGAGGATCCAACAGTTCTAACGCGGACCAGGTCAGGCGGTACCGGACTGCTTTCACCAGAGAACAAATTGGAAGACTGGAAAAAGAATTTTACAGGGAAAATTATGTTTCGAGACCAAGAAGATGTGAATTAGCCGCAGCGCTAAATCTGCCCGAAACTACAATTAAGGTACAGACACATATGTTATTATTTGCCTCTGTATTGCTGTTGGATGGACTGCATGTGTGACTAAAATATCAATATATTTTGACGTAAGCCTATTTAAATCCCCCAAAATATCTCATAATTTGAAAATATAAATAGGCCTAATGTAGTCCATACAAATGTATTATTTTTCTAACGAGTAAAGTATTACACACACACACACACACACCCACACACACACGCACACACACCTTTTGGTTGCCCAAGGGATGCAAGGCAATACACCATATAGCCTAATGTACAAAGGCCAAAGAGCAACTCAGTTGTAATTTCAATTTTTAAATAGGTTATATTCTTTTATTTTTTTAAAACACATTACATACATTATGTAATGTTATTTAATTATAGCTATATAACGTAGGTCATTTTTTTGTTCATTGTCATGCTTTTAAACAGCATAGGGATTTTGAATTAAATAAATCAGTTAAATTAGAATAATGCTACTAATTTGGATAGAAGAAAAATCTAAATTACATTAGACGCAAAAACGCCATTCAAAACACCGATCTGTTTTATAACTAAAGTTTAACTTATAAGATAGCCATAGGCTATAGGCCGTGCCTATTGCGGCCTTTCATAATATGCCTCGTTTTGGTTTTGTTCACAGGTGTGGTTTCAGAACAGGCGGATGAAGGATAAAAGGCAACGCTTGGCCATGTCTTGGCCTCATCCAGCAGACCCCAGCTTCTACACCTACATGATGACGCACGCGGCAGCTACCGGAAGTTTACCGTACCCTTTCCATTCCCACATGCCTCTACATTACTACCCGCATGTCGGTGTCACAGCGGCAGCAGCTGCCGCCGCCGCGACAGGTGCCGCCTCGTCACCTTTTGCCACTTCTATCCGCCCTCTCGATACTTTCCGCGCGCTTTCCCATCCATACTCGCGCCCCGAGCTCCTGTGCAGTTTCAGACACCCTGGACTTTATCAGTCTCCTGCAGGCCTGAACGGTTCCGCTGCGGCAGCGGCGGCCGCGGCAGCGGCGGCGGCGGTGTGCGCGCCGTCCGCCTCGGGGCCTTGCTC
>JAOPHQ010000082.1:90000-97322 GCA_030340625.1 Merluccius polli | reverse complement strand
GACCAATAGGTATCTCTCCCTCCTCCCAAGTCCCGCCCAAATGTACATTAACTTTGTCCTAAAGGGGTGATTTGTAATATTTGTCAGTGCATGAGAAACCGATGGTGAGCGTCATTGCTCTTGTTGTTCCAGAGTGTTCCTGCGGGCCATCAATCAGTATGCGGCCGTGTTGAACAAGAAGTTCCTGGATCAGACCAACTTCGAGCTGCAAGTAAGTGATTAAGCTGATGATGGTTTTTTTTCATGACTTGTACACTTTGGATTCATTGCCACTGAGACAACTTTACTTAACTTTTTCAGAGAAAGCTGTGTTATGATATTGTTGATTCGATTTCCATGCAACGAAAACATTGAAACAAACTGATTGAAACAAACTAAAATTATAACATCTTTTTCGGCATTCTTTGTTGAATGTATAAATCAATTATGGAAATGAGCCAACAAGGTGAAAAGGTTCATATTGAAAGGTTTATTCCCATTCTTTTTGCAAGCACAAGACTGATCACAAATTGTGTCTGAAAATGAACCAATCCATTCAACACATTGTACTACCACATGTAAATAAACATAATGATGGTTTGTTTCATGACTTGCACTCTTTGGATTCATTGCCACAGAGACTTTACCTGCTGTGAAAGCTGCATTTGATTGTGTATGTCAGGTGACACACTTTCGCCAATCAGTGGGATGCATGGTGTTGATTTTGGCATGGTGGATACAGGGCCATGGGCCATGGTTACAGATATCTCTATCACCGGTTCTCCTGGCGAATGGGCCAAGCTCTCCAAAACGGAGAGGGTGATAAGTAGGCAAACCGTAGGAGGCATTGTGTTTCCCAAGTAGCTGGGATCCCTGAAGTGTCATAATGGGCCCATTTAGATGTTCACGCGGAGTAGTTCTTGGACATTGTGGGTTAAAAAAAAGAAGAGAGACGGAAAAACAGGGCAAATAAATCTCTGAAAAAGGTATTAGCATAAAAAATGTCAAGCGGGAACATAAATTACTTTGTAATAGCCCCGCAATTTGATTTGCATTCCACGATTATTTAATCTGCTGCTCAGAATAGCAATGGCTTCTTCTGCTTACATTGTTGAAAATGGGGCACATGTTGAACAATGGAGACAATTGTACTGGTTTGAAGGGACTCGGTGCTTCAAGCATTGGTGGATTAATTAAATATTAAAAAGCATGATGTGTATATGCATATCTACATGAATTCCTCTTTCTTTAATGCATAAATCTCTGCTCTCTGTGTTTTTAAAGACAATGTGTTATAGCATTAGGAGTGCATCCTAATTCTGTTATATAACGGATAAGGACAGAGTATTATCAATGGACAAAGTGTAGGTGGGAAGAGATTTGGTCGGTTGAAAGTGACAAATACATGAAACGTTACACATGTTAGGCTGTTGCAGGTGTTGTAGGAGGGGATGAAGAAAGGTGTTATGATATTATTGATTTATATTTGGATGCAACGATTAGCATTGAAACAAACTGATTGAAACAAACTAATATTATAACATATTGATATTTTTTGGCATTCTTCGTTGAATAGGTGAATCAATTATGGAAATGAGCCAACAAGGTGAAAAGGTTAATATTGAAAGGTTTTTATTCCACTCTTTTTCCAAAATGGAATTTTGATCACAATGTGATCTGAAAATGAACCAATCCATTTACCATTTGTATTACCACATGTAAATAAACAACTACAATAAAATCATGATGGAAAGAACCAGCAAGACAGTCGTGTCTGCTTGCCCACAATCCCCTGTTTCCATCCCCAGATGGTGTCCACTCAGTTGGTCTATTGTCAAAGTCGGCTTATTATTTTCTGTTCGCCACTGAGGTCAGGTAGTGCCATACTGTCTGTTTAGACTAAAATAGAAATGTAATTAGCCCTCCTTTGTCTGTCTCTCTGTCTGTCTGTCTCTCTGTCTGTATCTCTGTCTGTCTCTCTCTCTCTCAGCTGTGGAACAACTACTTCCACCTCGCCGTGGCCTACCTTACCCAGGAGTCACTGCAGCTGGAGAACTTTTCGAGCGACAAAAGAGCCAAGATCTTCCACAAGTAAGTACCAACACCTTGTACATTCAAAGTACATTTCCCTTCTAGATTTAGCATAGTGATGGTTAGGGTGTTTGACTCCCACCCGAAAGGCTGTTGGTTCAAACCCCAATGTCTGCAGTCTACCTGTGGGCATCCTTGGGCAAGATGCGTATCCCCTGATCCTGAAAGCACAGTGCTATGGGTCAGTGGCATATGGCCAAGTGGTCCGCAAAATAAAATAAAAATGCTTCGGTACATCAATGGGTTAGATTCTGTTTGGGGGTTCTTGTAAATATGTATACATTTTAAGGGGACCCTGGCTTGAAAAAGATGGAGAACCTCTATGCTAAATGATGTGATCGTTTTTGATGCTGTTCCACGCTCTGCAATAGAAAGGGAGCTTATATTCGGCATGGAAGAAAATGAAATAAACTGAGCAGGCATTGATGCAGTTTTTAATTATTAGAAGGGATTTAATCCCTGTGTGGTACCTGCTTTCTTCTCAGCAGCTACTTTCTGCTGAGAAAAAAATAAATAAACTAGTATAATCCAGTATAAGAGATACCGCCCGCCTCCCCAAAAAAAATACAAAATCGACTGACTTACTAATTAAGTCCCAAAGAGTTCCAGCCAAGTAGAAAACATACAATCAGTCTTTCCCGCTAGTAGTTTCATAGACCAGTTTAATAATAATTTTTACCCCCCCCCCCCCCCCCGACATACACACACACACACACTTCCATCAACAAACGTCCATTAATCTACATTTAGTATTTCTCCAGCTGTCGATAGCGTCTGGTTATTGGAGCCAAATGTGTAAACACTTTCTGGGCGGCGGGAAAAAAGAAGGAAGAAAAGTAAAATACGAGGGCTCTCATCCTCATTCGGCGGGTTTTGCGATTGCAGCTTCCTCTTGTTCTGTTGCCAAGGCATAGATCACACTGGCCACCCGCGTGGCAGCCCAGAGTCCTCGTTGGCCTGCTGCTTTATTTCAGGTCTTGATCAACTCACACACACACACACACACACACATATACATTGCCGTCAAGGGAGAGGGGGAGAGGGGGGAGGTGGGGGAGGGTGAGGGGGTCCATGGAGGACTGAGCTCCACACTGTCCTCCCTGTCCATCCTCTTATCTGTTGGTGACAGAATCAAAGCATGTCTTTAACATGGCCAAGCAGGTAGACTCTGCTGCTGTAAGTTGAGAGTGAAATCAATTATACTGTGGCAAGAATCGACTTGTCTCAACAGCAAACTATTTATTTCCCTCTTATGATTATGATTTCGCACTCGCTCTCCCTCTCTTTCTCTCCCTTCTGCACCGCCCCCCACCTCCACACACTAGCTCTCCCCTACTATTCTCTGACTCTTCCTGCCTGTTTCCTCCATCCTGCCCTTCAGGTAGACGGCTCTCTGGGCCCATCTCCCCACTTGCTTCACACCTTAGCTACTCCAAAACCGTTAGTCCTCTCAGGCATGCTTGTATTGTCAGTTAACCTCTTCTTGGACACGTTCCTGCCCCTATTTGACAGATGCACGTTGGAAGGTCCTGACAGGTGTCCGTCACGGCGGCCCATCTCACTACCTGCCCAGGTGTGTTCGGACTGTCGGTACTTTACGTACCGTCTCCGGCTCTCCGATCAGAGAGTGATGCAGCCCATCTTCCCTGTTACACGGACTAGTGTAGTGCCCGTTCATTACTTTCAAAATCGGCCTGTTCGGGATGGGCCGATTGCTTGGCCTCCGGTATTGCTTGGCCTCCGGTATTGCTGCTTGCAGCTTTTCTCGAGAACCGCTCATCCAAACAACTTCACACTCGACACTGCACTTCCTCGGGTCCTCAGCAACACACTCGCCAAGTGTGAAGTCGATCGGATGAACGGTTGTCCAGGAAATCGAAGGACAGACAGACATACAGAGACTTCTCCATTTATTGCCAGATGCCAAATGATGCACTGCTATCATAGATATACACTCACCGGCCACTTTATTAGGTACACCTTGCTAGTACCGGGTTGGACCCCCTTTTGCCTTCAGAACTGCCTTAATCCTTCGTGGCACAGATTCAACAAGGTACTGGAAACATTCCTCAGAGAGTTTGGTCCATATTGACATGATAGCATCACGCAGTTGCTGCAGATTTGTCGGCTGCACATCCATGATGCGAATCTCCCGTTCCACCACATCCCAAAGGTGCTCTATTGGATTGAGATCTGGTGACTGTGGAGGCCATTTGAGTACAGTGAACTCATTGTCATGTTCAAGAAACCAGTCTGAGATGATTCACGCTTTATGACATGGCGCGTTATCCTGCTGGAAGTAGCCATCAGAAGATGGGTACACTGTGGTCATAAAGGGATGGACATGGTCAGCAACAATACTCAGGTAGTCTGTGGCTTTGACACGATGCTCAATTGGTACTAATAAGCCCAAAGTGTGCCAGGAAAATATCCCCCACACCATTACACCACCACCACCAGCCTGAACCGTTGATACAAGGCAGGATGGATCCATGCTTTCATGTTGTTGACGCCAAATTCTGACCCTACCATCCGAATGTCGCAGCAGAAATCGAGACTCATCAGACCAGGCAACGTTTTTCCAATCTTCGATTGTCCAATTTTGGTGAGCCTGTGCGAATTGTAGCCTCAGTTTCCTGTTCTTAGCTGACAGGAGTGGCACCCGGTGTGGTCTTCTGCTGCTGTAGCCCATCCGCCTCAAGGTTCGACGTGTTGTGCGTTCAGAGATGCTCTTCTGCATACCTCTGTTGTAACGAGTGGTTATTTGAGTTACAGTTGCCTTTCTATCAGCTCGAACCAGTCTGGCCATTCTCCTCTGACCTCTAGCATCAACAAGGCATTTGCGCCCACAGAACTGCCGCTCACTGGATATTTTCTCTTTTTCGGACCATTCTCTGTAAACCCTAGAGATGGTTGTGCGTGAAAATCCCAGTAGATCAGCAGTCTCTGAAATACTCAGACCAGCCCGTCTGGCACCAACAACCATGCCACGTTCAAAGTCACTTAAATCACCTTTCTTCCCCATTCTGATGCTCGGTTTGAACTGCAGCAGATCGTCCTGACCATGTCTACATGCCTAAATGCATTGAGTTGCTGCCATGTGATTGGCTGATTAGAAATTTGCGTTAACGAGCAGTTGGACAGGTGTACCTAATAAAG
The DNA here is from genome assembly GCA_030340625.1 of Merluccius polli. Lineage (NCBI taxonomy): Eukaryota > Metazoa > Chordata > Actinopteri > Gadiformes > Merlucciidae > Merluccius > Merluccius polli. The sequence goes on along the minus strand of JAOPHQ010000082.1, from coordinate 92,093 downwards.
TGGCCGGTGAGTGTATATATAAATATATAGCTTCCTTCTTATCCTTGTCCCGACAAATATCCAATGGCATTAAAACGTTGATCTTGTTTTTATTGGTGAAAATAAACGCCTCGGGAGCAATGTACAATGTGCAGACTCTACTCTTTCATCCTCACTTACCCGCAAGTTGGATGTGCATGTGTATCTCCTTCTGCACCGCCATGCGGGGCCATGCAAGCATAGTATGGAAAAGACAGCACACAGACTGGCTTTACCCAACTGTGCGTACGCACATTTATGGTGACGCACGCACCTACACAAGTGGGAATGATGGGTGGAAATAAAACAATGCGGTTGGTTTACCAGAGAGACCTCACAAAACAAACCTCCTACAATAGATCATTTAGTTTGCCACGCTAGTTTACATTAATGAGCTAACTTAGCTCCAGTACACGCACAGTCCAAAGACTATGCCTTGAGGTGGGCTTTGCTGATGAGATGTTTAGAGATGGATTCGCTTCTTGTCATTAAAGTGCATTATTTATTCCTTTTGTCATCAAGTGTATATAGATGAACGACTCTGTGCTGTATAAATCTTAAATGCATATATTTCTGTTCTTGTGCTCATGGCAGTGAAGAGGGGATTGCAAATTGTGCGCGTACCTGTCACTTATTTCATGCACGTCCTCCTTGGGGATGTGTCGCTAACCCTGAATTTAAATGACAATTGGCGGGGGGCTACACACAGTCCAATCGATTTGTCACTTCTGGATTACCTCGCGTTATCAAGACCACTGCCTATTTGTTGATCATTATGCTTTCGGCCAGCGTCGCCCGTCCTTGGGTCAAAGGGATGGTTATTCAGTTGATTATTTTGACCTGGCCGTCGGCCACCGGGGTGACGCAGCGCCTTTCTGTTAAGCGTTCTACCCCCTGCGGCTCCCTCCCTTTGTCCCCCAGTCTCCATATGTCAGCAATTCTTTGGGAAGTATCGGCAGGACAATCGATTTGACGTTTTCTATTTAATTTATTCATTCTTCCGTTTAATTTGTCTTTTTGTCAAACCACCCAATCAGGTGTGTCCTCGCGGGCGGATGTTTATGAAAGGTGACGAGAGGCGACGTGCACATAGCATGCCCAAGTGTGTTAGCCCCCCCCACCCCCCCCCCCACCCCCAACAAAAGTATTTCAATGATTTAATATTAACAGCTTAATTTATAGTCGCCGTGCCTGAACCAAAAAGGAACAAAACGTGAACTCTCACGCACACTTCATACAGTGATTTGTCAGGTGCTGTGCAAAATGTCGAAGCTCCCAAGCAGAGTGTGGCATGTAATATATGTATTATATATAAATACCATGGCCGTGGGTGGACTGCCCGTGCACTTCACGAACAGCGCATCACGGCGACTATAAATTACTCTTTAGTCCCCCTTGGCCATCGCCGCTGCCTCCCAACCTCTAATACAATGTCACATGAGGCGATGCCTCCCTGTCCTCTCTCCCCTCCTCGCTCTCCTCCTCTCCTCACCTGGCCCCATTAGTAGGCAGGGGGGAGGAAGAGGAGACAGAACTGTCAGTGTGCTTCAGGTGGTTTATCCGTCAGGGCTCAGGGATGTGTCACATGTGTTTACCGTGGGTCTTCCTGCTCTAGGAGCACATTTGTTGTGAGAGTGCCATGGTTTGTCGGCGACCTCCTCATAAAACCCTCTGGTCATTGTTAAAATAACAATGACCAGTCAGTAACCCCCCAGTCTTTTGTTTTTACGTTCTTTTAGTTTTTTCTTGTTTTCCCCATTCGGTCGTCTCTGTGGTGTTTTCACTCCTTGTCTCTCGACATTATAATTGGGTTTCATCTCCCTGCCCTCTTGACTTTGTTTTTTTCCCCCCTTTTCTTTTTCTTTATTTCCCCCCGCGCCGCCTGTTCATGGCTCGTGACTGGGGGGTAAACATCAGCAATAAGCCACGAGAGGCTGTGGCTTACAGTGTTTGTAGAGCAGCTATGGGGCCGGTGTTAGGCACAACGCAAAAGCATAGTTTTACTAACCGTTTTATAAAACGGTTACTGAAACGGTTACAGTAGACTACCGTGTAAGATTTCACAAAATAAACAC